>PVKV010031047.1:0-21491 GCA_004027835.1 Alouatta palliata
TGGCGCGATCTCGGCTCACCGCAACCTCCGCCTCCTGGGTTCAAGCAATTCTCCTGCCTCAGCCTCCCGAGTAGCTGGGACTACAGGCACGTGCCACCATGCCCAGCTAATTTTTGTATTTTTAGTAGAGATGGGGTTTCACCATGTTGACCAGGATGGTCTCGATCTCTTGACCTCGTGATCCACCCGCTTCGGCCTCCCAAAGTGCTGGGATTACAGGCGTGAGCCACCGCGCCCGGCCTTTTTGAGTGTTTTAAGACTTATTTTTCACCTAACATATGGTCTGTCCTTCAGAATGATCCAGGTGCTGAGGAGAAGAATGTGTTTTCTGCAGCTGTTGGATGAAATGTTCTATAAATATCTAGGTTCATTTAGTCTGTAGTGCAGCTTCAGTCTGATTTTTCTTTGTTGAATTTCTGTCTGGAACATACATCCAGTGCTGAAAATGTGGTAATGTAACCTCTAGCTCTTGTTGTTTTGGGGGATCTCTGTCTTTAGCTCTTATAATACTTGCTTTATATATCTGGGTGCTTCAGTGTTGGGTGCATATATATTTACAATTGTATATCCTTTTGCCACATTGACTCCTTTATCATTATAAAATGACCTTATTTATCTGTTCTTACAGTTTTTATCTTGAAATATATTTTGTCTAATATAGCGATTCTTGCTCTTTTTTGGTTTCCCTTGTCATAGAATATCTTTTCCCATTCCTTTATTTTCAGTCTATGTGTGTCTTTATAGGCAAAGTGGGCATTTTGTAGGTAGCAGATGACTGGGCCTTATATTTTTATCCATTCAGCCATTGTATGGCTTTTAATTGGAGAGTTTAGTCCATTTACATTGAATGTTGTTATTGGTAAGGACTTACTCCTGTCATTTTATTTGTTTTCTGTTACTTTGTGATCTCTTCTCTCCTTCCTTCTTGTCTTCCTTTTAATGAAGGTGATTTTCTCTGGTGGTATGATTTAATTTCTTGCTTTTTATTTTTTGTGTATCTGTTGTATGTTTTTTGATTTGAGGTTACCATGAGGCTTGTGTATACTGTCCTGTAACCCATTATTTTAAGCTGATAACAACTTAACACTGCTTGCATAAACAAACGAGCAAAAAGAAAGCTAACAGAAACTCTGCACTTTTCGGCAGAGCAAGGTGCTGGTATAAAAGGCTCCACCAATTTTTCCCCCAGCAAAAACACCAATTGAACAACTATCTGTATAGAAAAAACACCTTTGTTAGAATTGAAATTCAGGTGAGCCCTCATAGTACCTGATTTTAGTATCGTATTGCTGAAAAAGGTAGTGAAGAGATAGAAAAAACAGTTTTGAGTTGCCGATGCCACCCCTCCACAACCCCCCAGCAGCTGCAACGTGGTGTAGAGAGCTTCTCTGGTCACTGTGGGAGGGGAGCACAGCAACTGAGGCATTGAACTCAGTGCTGTCCTGTTAGAACAGAAAGGAAAATCGGACCAAACTCAGATGACACCTGCCCATGAAGGGAGCATTTAAACCAGCTCTAGCTAGAGGGGCATCACCAATCCCATCAGCTGTAACTGAAGTTCCTGCAAACCTTGCCACTGAGGGCTAAAGTGCTCCAAGTTTCTAAGTACACTTTAAAGGCAGTCTAGGCCATAAAGACTAACTCTTAGATGAGTCCTAGTCTTGAACTGGGCCCAGAGACAGTGGACTGGTGGGGCATGTGTTGTACTGAGACACCAACTGGGGTGACTAAGGGAATGCTAGCATTACCCCTCCCTAACCCCAGGCCACACAGCTCACAGCTTCAGAAAAGACCCCTTCCTTCCACTTGAGGAGAAGAAAGGGAAAAATGGGGAGGACTTTGTCTTGCATCTTGGATACCAGCTCAACCACAGCAGGATGGGACTCTGGTCAGAGTTATGAGGCCCCCTCACTCTCAGGCCCTAACTCCCAGATGACATTTCTAGACACACCCTGGGCGAGAATGGAACCTGCTGCCTTGAAGGGAAGACCAATTGTGGCAGGATTCATCACCTGCTAACTGAAGAGCCCTTGAACCCTGAATAACCAGCAGTGACACCTGGGTACTGTGTCGAGGGCCTTGGTTGAGATGCTGAGACTTGCTGGCTTTAGACACCAACAGGACCACAGCAGTTAGAGTAACCAAACTGACTCCTAGGGTTCTTGATTCCAGGATTTGACTCATGGATGGCATTCCTCGACCTGCCCTGAGTCAGAGGGAAGCCCACTGCCTTGAAGGGCAAGTCCTAGACCAGGCAGCATTCACCACAGTCTGACTTAAGAGCCCTGAGGCCTTAAAGGAACACTGGCAGTAGTTCCTGTGGCCTATCATGACCGTGGCAATGGAGTGAGGCTCCTTTGCCTTTGGAAAGGGAAGAGAAAAGTGGGAAGGATCACGTCTTGTGGTTTGAGTGCCAGCTCAGTCGCAATATAATAGAATACCAGGTAGATTTCTGAGGTTTTTAATTCTAGTCCCTGACTAGACCCACCAGGGGCTGGGGGAAATTTGCCACCCTGAAGGGAAGGACACAGGCCTGGCTGGCTTTGCCACCGACTTATTATAGAGCCTCAGGGCCTTAAACAAACATAGACAGTAGCCAAGGAGTGGTTAGAGCAGGCCTTGGGCAAGACCCAGTGCTGTGCTGGCTTCTGGTCTGATTCCACACAGTCATAGTGATGGTGGTCACAGGGTGCTGTGTTACTCCACCCCCAGTGTTAGGTGGCAAAGAGAGAGACTCTGTTTGGAAGAAAGTAAGGGAAGAGAACAAGAATCTCTGCTTGGTAATCCAGAGAATTCTGTTGGATATTGTCCAAGACCATCAAGGCAAGTACCTCTATGAGTCTGCAGGAAATACAGTGTTAGTGGGCTTAGGGTGCCCCCTAAAGCAGATACAGCTTATATCACAAGATCGAAATCCTTTTGAATATCTGGAAAGCCTTCCCAAGCCCAGATAAGTGAAGACTACAATAAATAACTCTTTAATGCCCAGACACTGAAGAACATCTGCCAGCATCAACACCATCCAGGAAAACATGACTTCACCAAACAAAATAAGGCACCAGAGAAAAATCCTGGAGAAACAGAGACATGTGACCTTTCAGACAGAGAATTCAAACTAGCTGTGCTGAGGGAACTCAAAGAAATTCGAGGTAACACAGAGAAGAAATTCAGAATCCTGTCAGATAAATTTGACAAAGAGATTGAAATAATTTAAAAGAATGAAGCAGAAATTCTGGAGTTGAATAATGCAATTGACATACTGAAGAATGCATCAAAATCACTTAATAGCAGAAATGATCAAACAGAAAGAAGAATTAGTGAGCTTAAAGACAGGCTATTTGAAAATATACAGTCAGAAGAGACAAAAGAAAAAAACCAATGAAGTATGCCTATAGGGTCTAAAAAATAGCTTCAAAAGGGAAAATCTAAGAGTTATTGGCCTTAAAGAGTAGGCAGAAAAAGAGATGGGACTAGAAAGTTTATTCAAATGGATAATAAAAGGAGAAATACGGGCCTTCCCAGCCAAGCAAAAGCTGAGGGATTTCATCAACACCAGACCTGTCCTACAAGAAATGCTAAAGGGAGTACTTCAGTCAGAAAGAAAAGAACATTAGTGAGCAGTAAGTAATTACCTGAAGGTACAAAACTAAGTGGTACTTATAAGTACACGGAAAAACACAGAATATTATAACACTATAACTGTGGTGTGTAAACTACTCTTACATTGAGTAGAAGAACTAAAAGATAAACCAATCAAAAATAATAGTTATACCTCTTCAAGACATATACAGGATAATAAGATACAAATAATAACAAAAAGTTGAAAAGCAGGGAGATGAAGTTAAAGTGTAGAGGTCTTTTAAACTTTTCTCTTAATTTGTGAGGGTTCATAGTAGATGCTTTTATTTATGGGGTACAAGAGATGTTTTGGTACAAGTAAGCAACATGAAATAAGCACATCATGGAGAATGAGGTATCCATCCTCTCAAACATTTTTCTTTTATGAAGAATCCAATTACATTCTTTTAGTTACTTTGAAATATACAATTAAGTTATTATTGACTATAGTCACCCTGTTGTGCTATCAAATAGATCTTATTTATTCTTTCTAGCTATTTTTTTTTTTTTTTTTTTACTAATTAACTATTCTCAGCTCCCTCCAGTCCCCCACTACCCTTCCCAGCCTCTGGTAACCATCCTTCTACTGCCTGTCTCCATGAGTTCAATTGTTTTGATTTTTAGATACCACAAATAAGTGAGAACATGAGATATTTGTCTTTCTGTGCCTGGCTTATTTCACTTAATATAATAATTTCCACTTTATCCATGTTGTTGCAAATTACCAAATCTCATTCATTTTTATGGCTGAATAGTACTCTATTGTGCATCTGTAATGATCTCAAACTCTTTGTTAAGTTTATCTGATAGGATTCTGAATTCCATCTCTGTGTTATCTTGAATTTAGGTATTTATTATAGTCTTTGCAATATGGGCTTGTTTGTACCTGTCCTTCTTGGGAAGGCTTTCCAGGTGTTCGAAAGGACTTAGGTGTTGTGCTCTAGGTTGTATTTGCCTTAGGGGGAACCCCAAGCCTAGTAACGCTGTGTTTCTTGCAGACTTATAGAGGAACCAGCTTGGTGGTCTTGGATAAAATCTGGAAGAATTTTCTAGATTACCAGGCAGAGACTCTTGTTTTCTTTCCTTACTTCCTGCTGAACTGTGTGGAGCTGGGAATGGGGTAATAAAAGTACTCCTGTGGCTACCATCACTGGGACAGACCTGGAGTACCCCTGTAGCTGCCACCAGTGGGTCAGACCTGAAGCCAGCAGGGTACTGAGTCTTTCCCAAAGCCTGCTGTAACCATTACCTGGCTACCACCTATGTTCACTACAGCTTTACAATCAGCAGGTAGCAATACCAGTCAGGCTTGTGTCGTTCCCTTCAGTGCAGTGAGCTTCCCAAATCTTCGGGCAGGTCTAGAGATGCTGTCTGGGAGTCAGAGACTGGAATCAAAAACCTTAGAAATTTACCTGGTATTCTATTCTACTGTGGCTGAGCTGGCACTCAGATCATGAGATACAGTCCTTCCCACTCTTCCTTCCCCTTTCCATAGGTAGGAGGGCCTCATCCCATGGCCACCACGACCATAGGCCCAAGGGGAGTACTGCCAGGCTACCACTACTGTTCACTGAAGGCCTTAGGATTCTTCAGTCAGCTTGTGGTGAATGCTGTCAGGTCTGGAACTCACCCTTCAGGTCAGTGGGCTCCCATCTGGCTCAGGGCAGGTCCAGAAATAATGTCCAAGAGCCAGGCCTTGTTGAATCAGTGATCCCCAAAGCCTGCCTACCCATTGTGGCTGAACTCATACCTAAGGTATAAGGCAGAGTCCCCTTTACTTTTCCCTCCGCCTTTCTCAAGCAGAAGTCTCTCACCAGAGCCACCACAGCTGTCAATGTGCTGAGTTTCACCTGAAACCACATGTCAAAGTCTTAGGTTTCTTTTAAGTGGATACCTCTTATCTGCTCTTGGAACATACCAATTGCATCTTCATCCACCATTTGTGTTTGTATCATTGGTTGCCTGTCAAGTTGGAATCTGATCTGTCTCATTGACAAACCCTGTCATTCACAATAGGCTTTAATTAGTTTGTTAAGTCATGTGTAACTCTTAATCCTAAACTGCACCATATGACCATCCTGCCTGCTACCTTCAAATATAGTCATTGTTCTTAGTCTTGACTCCTTGGTCAATAAAAAGTCCTTGGGGTTTTTGTTGACCATGGCAATCATCGGAGTCTCTTCAGCTGCTGCTATACAAAAGAGGTACTAGGTCCATGTTGGAGGAATCTACCTCAGTCTTTTACATTGCTACATATTATTCCATTGTATGAATGTACCTTATTTAATGCATTAATGATATTTAATGTTTTTCAATACTATTACAAAATGTGAATATCTTAATACTTATACTTTTGCCGGCTTTTCTGATTATTTCCTTAGAAGAACTATCTAAAAGTAGATTTGCTATTTAGAGGTGTACACATGTCAGCTCTTGACATATGTTTCCCCTTAAAAAGATGTCTCCTTCTCCCTACAACCAATGCAGGACATAATTCAGTCTTTGCCAAATAAAAAGTATCTAATTTAGTTTGCATTTTCAAGGATTACCAAATGTTAGGCCTATTTTAATGTCGGTAATCCGTAATTTTTTTGTGTGTGTGAATTGCCTGCCTCTGTCTCCAAATTATTATTTTATTATTGATTTGTAACAGCATTTTATATATTAAAGATAGCAAGTCTTTGTCATATATGCATTGTGAATAGTTTTACCCAGTTTTCTGGTTATCTTTTAATATTATTCATGATATATTTTACATTGAAGAAATTTTAAGTTTTGTGTAGTAAAAGCTGTCAGTCTTCTCTTTTAAGGTTTCTTATCAGATTTAGAAATACTTCACTCACCTCAAAACCATAAAGATATATTTTTAATCTTTATTTCCATTGATTATATTTGTAGCTTTTATATTTTTAATGTTTGGAATATTTTGGCATATGGGAAAGGTGGGACTCAAACTTTGTTTTTTGAAATGGTTAACTGATTATCCCAATATTATTTATTGAGTAATCCATCTTGTTGCCATGGTTTAAAATACCATTGTCACATATTAAATTTCCATATATATGTATGTATGTATGTATGTTCATTTTCTACTCATTGTTTTGTTTCATTGACTATTTGTCTATTTCTGTGACTATTTCATCACTGTATTATTTTATCATCCTTAGCTTTAGTATAATCTATTTGTCTATTTCTGTGACCATTTCATCACTGTATTATTTTATCATCCTTAGCTTTAGTATATTTCTATATATGGTAGGGAAGATATCCTGTTATACAGAGTAATTGGCCATGGAATTCATCCTAAGTTTCTTTGATACAAACAGCAAGCTCAATGCAGTATGACACTTTAATCACAGTGGTCTTCCAGTTTACCTTCTTCCAACTTTTGTTAGTGGGATTTTCTCTGAACTGGATGGTTTTCTGGAATTCTAATGGAAGAAATGTGTGTATGTATATATATATGTATGTATACAATTATTTCTGAGAGAGCTCTTCCTTTTCCTGTGTTGTGTGATAAGCTGTGTCTTAGTCAGCTTGGGCTGCTATAACAAAATACTATAGACTGGGTGGTTTGAACTGCAGACATTTATTTTTCACAGTTCTGGAGGATGGGAAATCCAAAGTCAAGGTGCTGGCAGATTTGGTTCTTGGTGAGGATCCTTTTCCTGGATTGTGCAGATGGCTGCTACATTGCTATGTGCTCATATGACCTCCTTTTTGTGCTCAGGGAGAGAGGGCTCTGGCTTTCCTCTCTCTTTCTATAAGGATATTAATCCCAGGAGGGATTATGAGGGCCTCTCCCTCCATACCTCATCTAAACCTAACTACCTTCCAAAGATCTTACCTCCTAATGTCATCACATTGGGGGTTAGGGCATCAGCATATGAATTTGGCTGGGGTGGACATACACAGACATTCAGTCTATAACAAACTGTTTACTACTATTTGCGTTTCCTTGAATCCATTCCCATCTTTTGATCTGTAGGGGGTATATATTTATATTCCTTTTCTTTCCATTGTTGCTTCAGATTTTCAAAAACCAAAAATCTTATAATTTCTTTGGATATTTTTCTATGAACTTAGAAGGTTAAAGTTAAAATATGGGCTCAATTTGCCATTTTGATAACAAAAACTCTGGTTTTTTTGGGTTATGTACTAGCATGAGTTTAAAAAAAATGACCTAAAATGAATTTTAAAAGGAATATAAAGTTATTCAAGTGATGTTTAAGTCTGTATACTTTCTATGCGTATTGTTTGCCTTTATTCATCCTGAGATAAAGAAATATCAAGTATTATTTCATTCAGTGTAGTGTAGGTGTTTCCTCTTAATAATTTAAAAATATTAACACATGAAAGTGGCAGTTGAAAAATTATGATATACTACCAACATATGAAAAAAAGCTCAACATCACTGATTATCAGAGAAATGCAAATTAAAACCACAGTGAGATACCATCTCATGCCAGTCAGAATGGTGATTATTAAAAAGTCAGGAAACAATAGATGCTGGAGAGGCTGTGGAGAAATAGGCACACTTTTACACTGTTGGTGGGAATGTAAATTAGTTCAACCATTGTGGAAGACAGTACAGCAATTCCTGAAGGATCTAGAACCAGAAATACCATTTGACCCAGCAATCCCATTACTAGGTGTATACCCAAAGGAATATAAATCATTCTACTATAAAGACACATGCACACATATGTTTACTGCAGCACTGTTCACAATGGCAAACACATGGAACCAACCCAAATGCCCATCAATGAGAGACTGGATAAAGAAAATATGATACATGTATACCATGAAATACTACACAGCCATAAAAGGAAATGAGATCACGTACTTTGCAGGGATATGGATGAAGCTGGAAGCCATTATCCTCAGCAAATTAACACAGGAACAGAAAACCAAACACCGAATGTTCTCCCTCATAAGTGGGAATTGAACATTGAGAACACATAAACACAGAGAGGGGAACAACACACACCAGGGCCTGTTGGGGCATGGAGTGGGTGAGGGGAGGGAGCTTAGAGGATGTGTGAATAGGTGCAGCAAACCACCATGGCATATGCATACCTATGTAACAAACCTGCATGTTCTGCACATGTATCCCATTTTTTTTAGAAGAAATAAAAAAAGAAATTATGATATGCTAGATGATTCTTAATGACATTTTGCATGCCTATAAAATTCTTGGATTATTGTCAAAGCAGAGAAATAAAACTATTGCAAATGATTTATGATTATATTTCATTGCAGGCATGCCTTCTCCTGAGATTCAACTTGAGTTTAAGCTCAGAGAAGATCTGCAAGAGCAAATGAATAAAAATAAGATGATGCCTGTTCTTAGCAAGGATACAATATTACAGGTGTGTAGTGTGTTGATTGAATACATTCTCATTAAAAATTGAAAACGCTATTTCTCATAGTGGCAAATTACTAATGATAATTCTTTTTGTCTATTATTTTGTTTCCTTTCTCTTCTCTTACCAATTTTTACCTCAACCAGTCATTCTATTTCTTTGCTGCAACTTTGATGAAAACCATTGTTTTAGGAGGGAGAATTTAAAATACAGTTAACCCTTGATCCCTAACAGTTTGGGAGTTAGGGATGCTGACTTCCTCTGCAGTCAAAAATCCGCATATAACTTTGATTCCCCCAAAACTTGACTACTTATTGTTACAATACAGTAAGATAGAGAAAATAAAATGTTAAGCAAATCATAAAGAAGAGAAAACATTTACTATTTATTAAGTGCAAATCGTTCATCATAAAGATCTTCATTCTATCATCTTCACATTGAGTAGACTGGGGAAGAGAAAGAGGGAAAGAGGCGGGGTTGGTCTTGCTTTCCCAGGGGTTGCAGGGGTTTAAAAAAATTCATGTATAAGTGAACCCACACAGTTCAAGCCTGTGTTGTTCAAGGGTGAACTGTGTTTTCTTTTGTCCACTCTTATACCTCTTATGTTTTTTGCCCTTCGGTAGAGATGCAGATGTGAGTGGAACAGAGGTTAAAATAGGATTTAATAATTATGATTTTTATCTCCATTTTATATTAGGGATTCTTCTTAAACTTGTGAAGAAGATACTAGCTTATGTGGTGTAATTTGAGATATAGGGCACTGAAAAGACACTTCTGTTGTCGTGTGTGAGTGTCTGTATGTGTATGTGCACGCATGCACGCGCGCACACACACACTAAGAATTTTTATTTCTTTTTTGATTTTTAAAAATATGATTTTGTCATTTCAAACTGCATGTAGATTTCTGAGAATCATTTTTTTTTGTGTGTGTGTACAGATTATCCCCTGAGTACTAAGCATAGTACATGAACAGTTTTTTCCTGAACCTTTTCCTTCTCCCACCAATCTCCCTCAAGTAAGCCCCAGTATCTGTTGTTCCCCTTTCTGTTCATGTGTTCTCATGATTTAACTCCTACTTATAAGTGAGAACATATGTTATTTGGTTTTCTGTTTCTGCATTAATTTGCTAAGGATAATGGCCTCCATTTTCATCCATGTTGCTGCAAACAATATGATCTCATTCTTTTTTGTTATGGCTGCATAGTATGTCATGGTGTATATCTACCACATTTTCTTTATCCAGTCTACCATTTATGGGCAATTAGGTTTATTCTATGTCTTTGCTGTTGTGAACAGTGCTATAATAACATAGAGGTGCATGTGTCTTTATGGTAGAACAATTTATATTCCTTTGGATCTATACCTAGTAGTGGGATTGCAGGATTGAATGGTAGTTCTTTTTTTAGTTCTTTGAGGAGTCACCATACCACTTTCCACAATGGTTGGACTAATTTATACCCCACCAGCAGTGTATAAATGCCCCCTTTTCTTCTCAGCCTCCCAGCATCTGTTATTTTTTGACTTTTTTTTTTTTTTGAGGTAGAGTCTCTATCATCCAGGCTGGAGTGCAGTGGCAAAATCTCAGCTCACTGCAACCTCCATCCACCTCCTGGGTTCAAGCAATCTCGTGCCTCAGTCTCCTGAGTAGCTGGTACTACAGGCACCTGCCACCACATCTGGCTAATTTTTGTATTTTTAGTAGAGGCACGGTTTTGCCATGTTGGTCAGGCTCGTCTCAAACTCCTGACCTCAAGTGATCTGCCCACTTTGGCCTCCTAAAATGCTGGGATTACAAGCATGAGCCACTGTGCCTGGCCTATTATTCTTTAACTTAATTTTAAGAATAGTGATTTTGACTGGTGTGAGCTGGTATCTCATTGTGGTTTTGATTTGTATTTCCTGAATGATTAGTGATATTGAGCATTTTTTTGTATGCTTGTTGGCCACATATATGTCTTCTTTTGAAAAGTGTCTGTTCATGTCTTTTCCCTACTTTTTAATGGAGTTGTTTTTTGCTTGTACATTTATGTAAATTCCTTGTAGGTTCTGGATATTAGAACTTTGTCAGATGTACAGTTTGCAAACATTTTCTCCCATTCTGTAGGTTGTCTGTTTATTCTGTTGATAGTTTCTTTTGCTGTGCAGAAGCTGTTTGGTTTAATTAGGTTCCATTTGTCAGTTTTTGCTTTTCTTGTGATTGCTTTTGGAATTTTCATTATCAAATGTTTGCCAGTTCCTATGTCCAGAATGGTATTTCCTAGGTTGTCTTCCAGGGTTTGTACAGTTTTAGGTTTTATATTAGATCTTTAATCCATCATGAGTTGATTTTTATATATGGTATAAGAAAGGGGTCCAGTTTAAACCTTCTGTATATAGCTAGCCAGTTATCCCAGCATCATTTATTGAATAAGGAGTTCTTTTTCCATTGCTTGTTTTTGTCAACTGTGCCCGAGATCAGATGGTTATAGGTGTGTAGCTGTATTTCTGGGCTCTCTCTTCTGTTCCATTGGTTTATGTGTCTATTTTTGTACCAGTACCATGCTAATTTGGTTTTGTAGCCTTGTACAGTTTAAAGATGGGCAATGTGATTCCTCCAGCTTTGTTCTTTTTGCTTAGGATTGCCTTAGCTATTTGGGCTTTTTTTGTCTCCATATGAATTTTAGAATAGTTTTTCTAGTTCTGTCAAGAATGTCATTGGTAGTTTGATATGAATAGCATTGAATCTGTAAATTGCTTTGGGTGATATGGCCATTTTAATGATATTGAGTCTTCCTATTCAAGAGAATGGAATGTTCTTCTATTTGTGTCACCTATGATTTGTTTGAGCAGTGTTTTGTAATTCTCATTGTAGAGATCTTTCACCTCCCTGGTTAGCTGGAGCCCTAGTTGTTATTATTATTATTATTATTATTATTTTTGTTTTTGGCAATTGTGAATGGGATTGTGTTTCTTTTGGCTGCTGTTGGTATATAGAAATGCTACTGATTTTTGTACAATGATTTTGTATTCTGAAACTTTGCTGAAGTTGCTTCTCAGCTGAAGGAGCTTTTGGGGAGAGACTGAGCTTTTGGAGAGGTTTTCTAGATATAGAATCATGTCATCTATAAACAGGGATGGTTTGACTTCCTCTCTTTTTATTTGGATGCCTTTTATTTCTTTCTCTTACCTGACTGCTCTGGATAGGCCTTCCAATACTATGTTGAA
The DNA here is from genome assembly GCA_004027835.1 of Alouatta palliata. Taxonomy (NCBI): domain Eukaryota; kingdom Metazoa; phylum Chordata; class Mammalia; order Primates; family Atelidae; genus Alouatta; species Alouatta palliata. Next base: position 12,189 of record PVKV010031047.1, read on the forward strand.
TAGGAGTGGTGAGAGAGGGCATCCTTGTCTTGTTCTGATTTTCAAGGGGAATGTTTTCAACCTTTGCCCATTCAGTATGAAGTTTGATGGTGGCTGTTGGCTTTGTCATAGGTGGCTCTTATTATTTTGAAATATGTTCTTCAATGCCTAGGTTATTGAGGGTTTTTAACATAGAGGGATTTGAATTTTATTGAAAGCCTTTTCTGCATCTTTTGGGATAATCATGTGGTTTTGTCTTTAGTTCTGTTTACATGATGAATCACATTTGTTGATTTGAATATGTTGAAGCATTCCAGAGATAAAGCCTACTTGATCATGGTGAATTAGCTTTTTGATATGCTGATTCACATTTGGTTTGTTAGTATTTTGTTGAGCATCTATGTTCACCAAAGATATTGGCCTGAAGTTTTCTTTTTTTGTTGTTGTGGCTCTGCCAGGTTTAGTATCGGGATGATGCTGGCCTTATAGAATGAGTTGGAGATAATTCTCTCCTTCTCAACTTTTTGGAATAACTTCAGTAGGAATGGCACCAGCTCTTCTTTGCACATTTGTTATAATTCAGCTGTGAATCTATCTGGTCCTGGGCTTTTTTTAGTTGGTAGGCTGTTTATTACTGATTTGATTTTAGAGCTCATTATTGACCAATAATGTTTAAGTATTCAGTTTCTTCCTGATTCAGTTTTGGGAGGATGTATTTGTCCAGGAATTTATCCATTTCTTCTAGAATTTTTGATTTATGTGCATAGAGGTGTTGATAGTCATATCTGATTGCTATTTGCATTTCTGTGGGGTCAGTGGTAACTTCTCCTTTGTCATGTCTAATTGTGTTTATTTGGATTTTTTTCTCTTTCTTCTTTATTAATCTAGCTAGAATTCTGTCGTATTAATTTTTTCCAAAGAACCAGCTCCTGGATTTATTGATCTTTTGTATGGTTTTTAGTGTCTCTGTCTCCTTCAGTTCAGCTCTGATTTTGGATATTTTTTGTCTTCTCCTAGCTTTGAGGTTGCTTTGCTCTTGCTTCTCCAGTTCTTCTAGTTGTGATGTTTGTTATTTTGAGAAATAAGATCCTTTTGAGACAAGCAAATGCTCATGGAATTCATTACCACCAGACCTTCCTTACAAGAGCTTCTAAATGAAGCACTAAATATGGAAAGGAAATACTGTTACTAGCCACTACAAAAACACACTTAAGTATGCAAACCAGTGACAATATAAAGCAATCACACAAACAAATCTGCGTAACAACCAGCTAACAACGTGATGACAGGATCAAGTCCACACATACCAATACTAACCTTGAATGTAAAGAGCTAAATGTCCCAATTAAAAGGCACAGAATGGCAAGCTGAATAAAGAGGCCAGACCCAGTAGTATGCTGTCTTTAAGAGACCCATGTCACATGCAGTGATACCCATAGACTCAAAAGGGTGGAGAAAAATCTACCAAGCCAAAAAATTAACACCAGATATTTTTCTTAAAATTGAGAGATCTATATTTGGCTTCTCATAACTCATTTGAAAATTAATTTTGTAACTTTTGAGTTCATAAAAAATAACATTTATTTCCTCTGGCTCCAAAAATTGTAAATAGGAGGTAATAATTAAAAATAGAAAACAGAAAAAAGCAAGCATTGCAATTCCAATTTCAGACAAGACAGCCTTTAAACCAACAAAGATAAAAAACGACAAAGAGGGGCATTTCTTTCCCTAGTCCACAGCAAGAGAAAGAAGGGCATTGCATGCTGGTAAAAAAGGATTCCATTCAGAAAGAAGACCTAACTGTCCTAAATCTGTATGCACCCAACTTGGGTGCATCCATATTCATAAAGGAAGTTCTTAGAGACCTAAGAAAAGACTTAGACCCTGCACAATAATACTGGGAGACTTCAATACCACACTGACAATATTAGACAGATCATTGAGGCAGAAAATTAACAGAGATTCAGGATTTGAACTCTACACTTGACCAAATGGACCTAGTAAACATTTACAGAACTCTCCACCCAACAACAACAGAATATACATTCTTTTCAATATACATTCTTTCAACAACAAATTTACATTTGCCCCATGGCACATTCTCTAAAATTGACCCTGCAATTGGACATGAAACAATTTTCAGCAAAATCAAAAAACTGGAATCATACCAACCTCACTTTCAGACCACAGCACAATAAAAATAGAAGTCAAGGCCAAGAAAATTGTTCAAAACCATATAATTACATGGAAATTAAACAACTTTCTCCTGAATGACTTTTGGGTAAATATGAAATTAAGGCAGAAATCAAGACATACTTTGAAATGAATGAGAACAAAGACACAACATACCAGAATCTCTGGGACACAGTTAAGGCAGCGTTAAGAGAGAGATTCGTATCACTAAACACCCACATCAAAAAGTTAGAAAGATCTCAAATATATGTATATATGTATATATATATATATATATATATATGGTAAATGGAATGGGAGAAAATATTTACAAATCATGTCTGGTTTACAGAATATATAAAGAATTCTTACAACTCCACAGCAGAAAAAAACAACTGAATTAAAAAATGAGTAGAGGACTCTAATAGACATTTCACCAAAAAAGATATAAAAATGACCAATGAGCAGATGCTCAATATCACTAATCATTAGGGAAATGCAAATCAAAATCACAATGAAATACCACTTTACATTCATTATGATGACTATTAAAAAAAAAAAAAAACCCAGAAAATAACAGGTGTTGGCAAGAATGTGGAGAAGTTGAAATTTGATGTAACTGCTGTGGAAAATGGTATGGCTATTCCTTTAAAAAGTTAAATGTAGAACCACCTTAATGCTTTAGCAATTTCACTTCTGACTGTATATGCCAAAGAAGTAAAAGCAGGGACTTGAATACATACATTTGTGCACACATGTTCATGGCAGCATTATTCCCAATAGTCAAAAAAGGTGGAAGCACTGCAAGTGTCCATCAATAGATTAATAAATCAAATGTGGTACATACATACAGTAGACTATTATTCAGCCTTAAAATGGAAGGAAATGCAGATACATGCCACAACATAGATGAACCCTGAATAAGTGAAATAAACTAGCCTCAGAATGATTAAAATTGTATGATTCCTCTTATATGATGTTTCTAGAGTAGTAAATCAATAAAGACAGAAAGCAGAATGGTGGCTGCCATGGTTTGTGGGGAGGGGATTGGGGAGTTAGTGTTTAATGAGTATGGGTTTCAGTTTGGGAAAAAGAAAAAGTTCTGGAGGTGAATGGTGGTCATGGTTGTACAACAGTGTGAATATACTTAATGCCAGAGAACTGTGCACTTACAAATGTACAGATAGTAAATAGATAGTGAATTTTATGTGTATTTTACCACAATAAAAAAGAAGCTAAGAAAGAATAACACAAAAATTACTTTAAATGTTAATTTTTTTAACTCGTTGCATTGGATTAACATTTATCAGTTGGAAAAACATGTTTTTCTTCCTAGCAGTCTCAAGATGAAATAGAACGAAATCAAGCTCTGTTACAGTAAGTATACTAATTTTTGGCTTCATTATATTGTAGGTATTTTTGTCATTTTGTACATCTAAGATGAGTATTCATTTTTAAGAGTTTATAATTATTGTATATTTTTAAAATAGTTGTCCATTTTGTAGCAAAAATATATGTTCTTTTACACACATTCTAGATAAGTTTTATTTCATAAGAAGCATTGAATCAGATTAACTTGGTTCTCTGTTATTTTAAGAATGAACTTAAAGCATAGCTTGAAGGTGCAAATTTATGAAGGGGCTGCCAATAAATAAAAGCATAGCATGAAGGAAGAATTTGTAAAACTTAGTGAAATTAGACTTCATGCAATTATTATACCTTAAGAAACTCAGCCGAGTGTGTTTGCTCATGCCTGTAATCCTAGCACTCTTGGGAGGCCAAGGCAGGTGGATCACTTGAGGTCGGGAGTTCGAGACGAGCCTGGTCAACATGATGAAACCCCATCTCTACTAAAAAATACAAAATTAGCCGGGTGTGTTGGTGGGTGCCTGTAATCCCAGCTATTTGGGAGGCTGAGGCATGAGAATTGCTTGAGCTTGGGACGCAGAGGTTACAGTGAGCTGAGATTGTGCCACTGCACTCCAGCCTGGGCAACAGAGTGAGACTCTGTCTCAAAAATAATAAAAAATAAAAAGAAATAAAAAAAACGATTCTTTCAGTTATTTTAAAACAATGATTCTCAAAGTATACTCTGTGAACCTTCTGGAGTCCATGAGATTCTTTTAGAGGGTCTGTTAAGTCAAAACTATTTTCATAATAATACTAACACATTGGTTGTTTATTTCATGGTATTTACATTTGCACAATAGTGCTAAAGTAATGGTGGGTAAAATGCTGGAGTCTTACTAGGTATCAAGGCAGTGGCACCAAACAATGTAGTAGTCATTGTGTTTTCTCACTGATGTGTACTCTCAGTTACAAAAATAAAAAGAAGCCAGTTTCACTTAACACAGTTGGTGTTTGAGGAGGCAGGAAAGTTATTAGTTTTAGTAAGTTTCCACCTTTGAGTATATATTCTTTTAATATTCTATGTGATGAAATGGAAAGTATGCTTAAAGCATTTCTGTGCATACTGATATGTTATACTTATCTTTTTTTTTTTTGAACCAGAGTCTCACTTTGTCACACAGGCTGGAGTGCAGTTGTATGATCTCAGGTCACTGCAACCTCCATCTCCCAGGTTCAAGTGATTCTTGTGCCTCAGCCTCCCAAGTAGCTGGGACTACAGGTGTGTGCCACATTGTCTGGCTAATTTTTGTATTTTTAGTAGAGACAGGGTTTTGCCACATTGGCAATGCTGGTCTTGAACTCCTGGCCTGAAGTGATCTACCCGCCTCCGCCTCCCAAAGTGCTGGGATTACAAGTGTGAGCCACTGTGTGCAGCCGTGATATTTATCTTGAGTAAAGCACTTGTGCACTTGTTTGAGTTGTAAGCATTGGAAGAAAACTGGTTTCGCCTTTTTTTTTTTTAACTTGAGAGGTAATTTTTTGATATTTTATAATGAAATGTGTCAACATTAGGCAAATGTGCATAACTCAGTGGATAAGTATTTTCTGAAAGATCAAGGCATGATGTTACAAAATCATGTATAGGTGAAAGACCCGTTCAAAGTGCAAGATAGACCATGGGTTTTAATGTAACAGAATACAAAAAGTTCATTAATTTTGTTTCAGTTTCTACATTTTAAGTAAGCAACTTTTAGGAAAGTACTTTTAAGAAACTTGTTGATTAAATAATTTTGGTGTAATATTGAAAAAGAATATTTTAGGGGTAGAAGGGGGAAAGCATCCTCTCTACCCACTGAAGGTTTGCTGAAAATAAACAAAGACAAATTTATAGAATAAAAAAATATATAAAGTTTATTTAATGTACATGGGGGCAAATCATAGGAGTGTGATTACCCAATAACCCAGTGAGGTCCAGATGTTTATATACCATTCTTCATAGGGGAAGAGGAGATGGAGGGTATAGCAGTAAATGAATATGCCCAAAAAACAATGGGACAAATTCCTCTAAGTTTTGGGGGAATTGGTGGGAAGATGAGAGACAGAACTTCACTCTGAATAAGGTTGTCTTATGCAGATAAGTCTTGGGTAATCTCTTGGAGCTGCTGTCAGAAGAATAGATAGAATTTGTCTGGATATAGTGTCCTGTCCTGGCCTTAGAGACTTTTAGTCTTTTCTCTGATGGTTAATCTTTCCTGGTTGTTAAATGAGGTTCCTAGGGAGGGGATTTTAAGACCATTTTATTTTATGTTTTTGAAGAAGTTTTCTCTGTCAGATAAGGAAATTCTGGAGAGAGTCCCTTCAGGTGCTTCAAGAAAGAAAAGATCAGATAAATGGGGTAAGGGGTGAGAGGGAAGGTCAAATGGAGACCTTGGTTCTGAAGCTTATTTCTCAGGCCTTTCAGTTTTCTTTTTCTTTTTTTTTTTTTGAGACAGAGTCTCACTCTGTCACCAGGCGCCAGGCTGGAGTGCAGTGGTACGACTTCGGCTCACTACAACCTCCGCCGCCCGGGTTCAAGCAATTCTCCTGCCTCAGCCTCCCGAGTAGCTGAGACTACAGGCGTGCGCCACCACGCCCAGCTAATTTTTTTGTGTTTTTAGTAGAGACAGGGTTTCACCATGTTGACCAGGATGATCTCGATCTCTTGACCTCCTGATCCACCCGCCTTGGCCTCCCAAAGTGCTGGGATTACAGGCGTGAGCCACCGCGCCCGGCCTCAGTTTTCTTAAATTCAGAGTACTCGGCATGCCATAGTGCCATATTTTGTGGTATTTTCTATACCCAATCAATGTTCACAATTATCCAAAAAGGCTACTAAAATACTCCTCCCTTTTCCAACTCCATATATATGTGAGGTCAGATTTTTGATATATATTTCAAATAAAATTATATATGGCAACAGATTGAATGCAGTAGCAGATATAGGATGATAGTCATCTTTTATTAAGCCACACGTTGAAGAGATTTTTTAAAAAGTGAAACATTGCAACTTTTCTCACTAATTTTTTTCATTTCGGAAAAGATAATACTTTTTCATAAAAATATATTAATATTTGTATTGCTGTAATTTAAAAATTAATAAATATTTAATTTTGTTCTTCATTTTTGTTTGTAACATGTAAGTATAAATAAGTATAAGCCACCAATAATTTTTGAGAGTATAAAGGAATCTGAAGATCAAAAAATTTGAAAACTGCTGTTGTTGTAAAATAATGCTTTGTCCTAACTACCAACATTATAAGTTCATTTAGAGAAATGGAAAAAAGACTAAGGAAGACTAATATTGCATCCATATTCTCACTGCTAGAGAACCATTGTTAACATTTTGCTTCATTTTACTTTAGGCTTTATTTATATTTTGTTCAGTTGGGATCATCCTGCAGATAGTTTTGTATCCTGTTTTTAAATTTTAAGTAATAGTTTGTCAAAGTTATTTTTTCATGTCTTTAATTTAAAAATGTGAATTTTAATGACCTTATAATACTTTATTGTATTACTGACTTTACTGTAATTCATTTAATTATTCCTCTACTACTGGACATTTAGGTTGTTTGTAGTCTTACCTAACATAAATAACTATTTGTAATAATTTAGATGAAGCTTTGCTCTATTTTCAGATTTACATCTTAAATACTCTTTTGCAATTAAGGGAAAAATTCTGTGGTTAACTCAAACTATGGTTTTATTTTGTTTTCAATCAGCTTGTTTTTAAAGAATCACACTTTAGGGAAAAAATCAGCATTCTTATCTATTTGCTTCAGAAATTATTTTACAGAAATAATTTTTTATTTTTATTTTGAAGACAGCTTATATTGATCATTTCTGTTTTTGGACAGGAGAGAATGCTTAATTTATTACTCTTGCATAGGACTCAAGTAGCTGTGCCTGCTGCATTAACAGCTGCTTAAAACAGCTGAAACACGGCTTTTTTTTTCCCAAAGGAAAGGTATATTTTTGAGATAAATCGTATTTAAATAAGATTTCAATAAAATAAACATATTTCTCACTTTTACCTTAAAAAATGTCTGAAGTTACAGAAATCTTTTTTTTTTTTAATTGCATTTTAGGTTTTGGGGTACATGTGAAGAACATGCAAAATTGTTGCATAGATATACACGTGGCAGTGTGATTTGCTGCCTTCCTCCCTATCACCTATATCTGGCATTTCTCCCCATGCTGTCTATCCCCAACTCCCCACCCCCCGCTGTCCCTCCCCTATTTCCCCCCCGACAGACTCCAGTGTGTGATGCTCCCCTCCCTGTGTCCATGTGTTCGCATTGTTCAACACCCGCCTATGAGTGAGAACATGCGGTGTTTGATTTTCTGTTCTTGTGTCAGTTTGCTGAGAATGATGGTTTCCAGGTTCATCCATGTCCCTACAAAGGACATGGACTCATCTTTTTTTGATGGCTGCATAATATTCCATGGTGTATATGTGCCACATTTTCCCTGTCCATTCTATCATCGATGGGCATTTGGGTTGGTTCCAGGTCTTTGCTATTGTAAACTGTGCTGCAATGAACATTCGTGTACATGTGTCCCTATAGTAGAACGATTTATAATCCTTTGGATATATACCCAGTAACGGGATTGCTGGGTCAAATGGAATTTCTATTTCCAGGTCCTTGAGGAATTGCCACACTGTCTTCCACAATGGTTGAACTAATTTACACTCCCACCAACAGTGTAAAAGTATTCCTATTTCTCCACATCCTCTCCAGCATCTGTTGTCTCCAGATTTTTTAATGATCGCCATTCTAACTGGCGTGAGATGATATCTCAATGTAGTTTAGATTTGCATTTCTCTAATGACCAGTGATGAGGAGCATTTTTTCATATGTTTGTTGGCCTCTTGTATGTCTTCTTTTGTGAAGTGTCTGTTCATATCCTTTGCCCACTTTTGAATGGGCTTGTTTTTTTCTTGTAAATCTGTTTCAGTTCTTTGTAGATTCTGGATACAGCCCTTTGTCAGATGGGTAGATTGCAAAAATTTTTTCCCATTCTGTTGGTTGCCAATTCACTCTAATGACTGTTTCTTTTGCTGTGCAGAAGCTATGGAGTTTGATTAGGTCCCATTTGTCTATTTTGGCTTTTGTTGCCAATGCTTTTGGTGTTTTGGTCATGAAGTCTTTGCCTACGCCTATGTCCTGAATGGTTTTGCCTAGGTTTTCTTCTAGGGTTTTCGTAGTGTTAGGTCTTATGTTTAAGTCTTTAATCCATCTGGAGTTAATTTTAGTGTAAGGTGTCAGGAAGGGGTCCAGTTTCTGCTTTCTGCACATGGCTAGCCAGCTTTCCCAACACCACTTATTAAACAGGGACTCCTTTCCTCATTGCTTGTTTTTGTCAGGTTTGTCAAAGATCGGATGGTTGTAGATGTGTTGTGTTGCCTCGGAGGCCTCTGTTCTGTTCCATTGGTCCATATCTCTGTTTTGGTACCAGTACCATGCTGTTTTGATTACCGTAGCCTTGTAGTATAGTTTGAAGTCTGGGAGTGTGATGCCTCCTGCTTTGTTCTTTTTGCTTGGAATTGACTTGGCTATGTGGGCTCTCTTTTGGTTCCATATGAAGTTTAAGGTGGTTTTTTCCAGTTCTGTAAAGGAGGTCATTGGTAGCTTGATGGGGATAGCATTAAATCTGTAAATTACTTTGGGCAGTATGGCCATTTTCTCGATATTGATTCTTCCTAACCATGAACATGGAATGTTTCTCCATCTGTTTGTGTCCTCTCTTATTTCATTGAGCAGT
>PVKV010031048.1:0-21498 GCA_004027835.1 Alouatta palliata
GTTAACCATACTCACTGCACTGTTCTGCATCTCACTTTATTTTTACCATCACAACATCCACATTGCACACATGGCAATGCATACAGACTCTTCATCTTAAGAACCATGCTCTTTTCTCTCCACATAGTGAACTTCCACATAAGACTTCCTTTTCAGGCATTGTAAAAAGGGTTTGAAGCCCAATTCTTCTACAAAACATCAAGATTTTATTTTCTTATACCTCTGTAGAAGAAGACAACTAGCCAAGTCCCATAAATATGATTTGTTCTGTGTTCTCTGAATTAAACTAAGCTCTGCGATCTCTCTTATATCTTAACAAATAAATTAATGTAAACGCAATATGGTTGGTCAAGGCAGAAGAATAATCTGTGGGACAATATGATCCTTTGAAAGGAAAACTCCCCCATTAAAAAGAAAGCACTTATCTTAGCTTCCCTGTCCAGTGCCTTTTTCATCTGACAGCCTGCTTGACCACCAGTCCCACAACTCCTGGGCACTTCATTCCACTCAACCATGCCTCCCTCCATCACCTTCCTGTACCTCCCTCCACTGCTCCCCTCAACACACACACTGTAAGCAAACCCACCACAATAACCTTGAGCAAATGACTAATTTCTTCAGCCTTCAGTTCACTCCTCTGTAAAAGGGAAATAAAAATTCCTGCCTCATCAGGGTTAACTTAATAAAACAACCCATATATGGCTGATAGCACAGTGCCTGGCACATAATAATCTGTCAAGAAACATTAGTTTTTTATATAGTATTTTTTATTACTATCATTGCTACTACAATAAAATCATCTTTGGTTCATCCGGAGCACGAACTCACTTAGGGTTGAAATGTTCATACACAGCTGAATGTGTGTGGCTCACACCTGTAATCCTAGCACTTTGGGAGGCTGAGGTGGGAGGATCGCTTGAGCTCAGGAGTTCAAGATCAGCCTGGGCAATAGAGTGAGACCTCATCTCTAAAAAAATTAAAGGAACAAGCTAAGCATGGTGACAAATGCCTGTGGTCTCAGCTACTTTTGGAGCCAAGGCAGGAGGATGGCTTGAGCCGGGGAAGTTGAGACTACAGTGGGCTCCAGTCTCCCACTGTACTCCAGTCTAGCCTGTCTCAAGAAAATATGTATATATATTTGATTTGAAAAAAAGAAGAAACATTCACACTCAGTCTAGACCACTTAGGTATGCAGAGTTGCATCCCAAAAGCAATTGTTCACACTTTCCTTAATATACTCCCTCTCTACCTTAGCAAAATCTTGATCGGCATGAAGCTTCGACTGCTTGCACGGTATGCACATGTAATAAGAAAGCATTAACTCTCTGGGAAATTGGGAATTGACAAGATAAATAGATAAGGCATCAAACCAATTTTTCACACATTTACAAGAGCCTAAGGACATGGCTGCCTGGTGCTTCTTTGACTTCCCAGGTCCCGGAGGCTTTCTCTTTCTGTCTTTTCCCAAGGTGAGGCTGGCAAGCTATCAATCTCTCCAGAGCAAAGAGAAATGACAGGAGAATTGACCGCGTAAACCTCACAGGGCTGTCCGTGGAAAAATAAATGTCTAAATTGAAAGGTCACACTTGTGTAAATAGTGACTGGCTTGCTTGCAGCAGCTGAGGACACTGACTATGTTAAGTGAGCGTCCTGCTTTTCATGTACACATCTGGCTTGATAAAGAGTCACGATGCAGACGTGGCCTTGGCTCAGGCCCTCTGTGCTGGATACAAATGACTTTTATTCAAACTCAAGTCTGTGGAGTGTCACAAAGGACTAGCAGCTCTGGCTGGGATAAAACCTGCAGCTCTCTAAATGCTGGGAGACCCTTCTGGAGAAAGGGGTATCTCCTCTACCTCCCCACAGAATGCAATGAACTCCCGATTCCCCAGGTCAACTACAGGGCTCATGTAGCTGACGGCAGAGTATCTCCTGCCTGCCAGAGAGAATTTCAGGGGAAGAAATGACCTTTTACTGAGACAGGACCATCTTAATTAAAAAAAAAAAAAAAAAAAAAAAAAAAAAAAAAAAAAAAAAAAAAAAAAAAGGAAAAGAAGAATGAGCTCAGGAAGGGACAAAACCAAACTCTTGGACCTTGCATTTTTAGGACATGCTATCCTTTACCCAAAAATAATGATAGCTTACAAACATGTAGCATTTATCATGTCCCAGTCACTATCCTAACACTTTGCACACCTAATGGAATGCAATTCTCACAGCAGCCCAATGACATACTGTTATTATCTCCAGCTTACAAATGAGAAAACTGAGGTGCACAGAGGTGATGTGACTTACTTATCCCAGGCTCCCCAGGAGGTCTGATTCCAGATCTTCTGTCATGAGACATTGCAAAGCCCATCCTCACAGCCCTCACTGTGGAATACTCTTTCCAAATTTGCCTCTGTCTGCTGTTGTGCTTGCCTAGCAGTCAGTTATTTCCACTCACCCTTTCCCCCTGCAGGCCCCGACAAAAAGCAACCCCCCACCACATGCCTAAAGCTTCTGTTAGAATTTTCACAGCAAGCCGCTGGTCAGACTTTCCGTCTCTCCTTCTCTCTCTTTTCTAATTTTCCTCTCTCTCAGTCTTCTCAGTTACTTCTCCTTTGTGTTTCTAATCTCCTGTCTCTGATTCTGTCATTTGTTTCCTATTTGGTCTGCCTGCCTCTGTGTCTGCTTCGTGTGTGTGTGTGTGTGTGTGTGTGTGTGTGTGTGTGATGTGTGTGTGTGTGGTGTGTGTGTGTGTGAGAGAAAGAGAAAGACCAAAGGCAAATGGAAGCAATATTCTTTCTGCTGACAGCCCCTCTCCACACACACACACACACACACACACACACACACACACACCATTCAGCCAGAGAGCTATTTGCTGCCAGCATCAGTAAACAGCACTAAAAAAAGAATAAAGTCACCTTTGAAAGACCCCAAGAGAATGTGAATGCAGTCAGATTAGGAAAGCACTTGTCTATTCTGGGATACTGGGATGCACTGCTTACCCAGCCCCACCCAACCCACTGCCAGCCGCCCCTGCTGCTGACCTCTCTGTCCTATAATTCCCCAGATGGATCCCTGCAGAGAACCGTCCAGTCCAGGATCCCCACTCTCGTGGTGGGCTCCCTCAGACGCAGCCCCACCATGGTTGTTCGGCCTCAGCAGTTCCAATTCTACCAGCCACAGGGGGTCCCCTCCTCCCCCTCGACCGTGGTGGTGGAGATGGGGCCCAAGCCTGCCCCCACGGGGGAGCCCGCCCTCACATGCATCAGCAGGGGCAGCGAGGCCCGGATCCACTCGGCAACCAGCTCCCTCATCATGGAAGGCAAGGAAATCCCCATCAAGAGTGAGCCTCTGCCAAAACCGCCTGCGTCTGCCCCACCATCCATCCTGGTGAAACCAGAAAACTCAAGAAATGGCATCGAAAAGGTAGGATCAGAGTGACACTGGGGGCCTGACTCTTTCAATCCTCCAGTTTGCACAGTGTCTCAGCTCTGAGATTTTAGTGTTGGTGGACAAGGAACCAAAATTGCAGCCTCAAAAGAATCCTCACATACAACACTCCTCCTCCCCAGCTCCCCACCGTGCCATGGCCAACATCCCCACATCATTCACACCCTCCCTACGTGTGTTACTGAGTCTCCTTTATGTTTCCTGAATATTTTATACATCTTTTAAGGCCCAAAAGTGGCTTGTAACAAAGCACGACTTTGGCATTAGACAAATCTTGTTTTGAATTCCAGCTCTGCTGCTTGCTAGCTGGGTGACTTTGGTCAAAATACTTCACCCTTCTGAAACACTTATGTTGCATAATCTGTAAAATGAGGTAGAATGAGTAATGGCCACACAGTGTTGGAGTGGAGATTAAATGAGATATGTGACGTGCTTACATAGGGTTTGACACATAATTATGCATTGTATAAAACAGGCAACTGGCTGGGCACAGTGGCTCACACCTGTAATCCCAGCACTTTGGGTGGATGAGGAGGGCTGATCACCTGAGGTCAGGAGTTCAAGACCAACCTGACCAACGTGGAGAAGCCCGTCTCTACTAAAAATACAAAATTAGCCATGCGTGGTGGCAGGCGCCTATAATCCCAGCTACTCAGGAGGCTGAGGCAGGAGAATCACTTGAACTCGGGAGGTGGAGATTACAGTGAGCCGAGATCGCACCATTGCACTCCAGTCTGGGCAACAAGAGTGAAACTCTTGTCTCAAAAAAAAAAAAAAAAGAGGCAACTGAGACACAGGATAATGTAAGTTAGATAATGTAAGTTACATCGAGGTCACACTGAATGATAATGACTAATTAACATATTGTGACCTCCGTGGCAGAGGTCAGATCTGTTAAATTCTAGTTCAGGACTTTTCCCACTAGAAGACATAAGAGTTTTTGTAAAAGACTTATGTTCTTCATAATATCTTTGAAGCAGAAGGATGGCAGGAAGAGAAGACAGTAAGAAAATTAGGTGATGCTGTTGCTGTCTTTTAACTTATAGAACATCATGTCATCACATCATTGCCATCACTACCTCCATCACCACCACCATCAGCGTCATTCCACCAGCATCATCCATTCCCCTGAGAATGGAAAGAGGATGCAATTCCCCCTGTTGATTAAGCAGTTACTGAGTACTAACAAGCTGGCAGGCACTGTACTGAGTACTTCATGTGCTCCTATTTAATCCTGACAACAACCCTCTCAAATAGGCATTCGTTTCATCCTCATTTTAAAATAAGAAAATGGCAGCTCAGGGAGTTCAAGAAGATTACCCAAGACCACACAGTTGACACATATATGTGGAGTAGAATCCAGATCTGATACAAAACTCATGCTCTTAATACTAAGCTATAAGCTCCTAGGGAAAGGCACTGGAAAAAGCATTGACAGATATAAATGTTGGGAGTTCTTATTCTGAATTACAGAAATAATTCAAAGTTTTCTAGGCCCCAGTTGCCCATTACTCCAAGCTTTTAGATACAACCATACGCATTTCATAAATGCCCAGACCTTGGCTAGATATGATGAGGATCAGAAAGTGTGAAGAAACTCGGATCTTAGTGGGGGCACCAGGATTGAATTGCATGGAAAAAAAGACATCATTCCTGAGCAGTACCTAAGACAGAGACTGGCCAAAGCAAGTGTACCTATAGGTACCTGACAGATATAGAACAGGCGAGGAGAGGTGAAAGGGAAGAGGGAGAGGGGGAATTGGCATACACTGGAGACCTTGTATCTCATATAAAGAAGGCCCTGCTTCTCAGGTCCAACCAGCTGTTGTCAGAATAAGGCATAGGCCCAGTGTGCCAGAACTTTAATTTTTTGTGTGTGGAGGGAGACATATGAAATTGTGATTTTTATATGCAATCTCCCAATGTTTATGTGCTGGCAAGTCAATCAAACCCTCAAACATTCTGCAGGCTAAATTCAGCCAGCAGGTGTCCAGTCTGCAAACTGTGCTCTAAGGACTTATAAGGCCATATGGAAATCTCTATCAAGAGAGAGGCCTCAAAGAAAAGGAAAGCCTTCAGATTAGCCTTAATAGTAGGTAGAGAGGAGAGAATCAAGGTAAATTTCTTTTATCTTCCAGAAGGCATCATACCCGCTTCCCTCAGGCTGTTTTCATTAGCAGTGGCCTACCGTATTTCTCCCAGATAAGTCCTAACCCTTTTGTGGTTCTCAGTTTAATGCATCTGGAAGACTTCCCTGGCTTCTCCTCTTCCAGCTGGAGTTAGAGGGTCCTCTGTACTCTCAGCATCTTGTACTTCCCCCATCATAGCACCTGACACTCACAGTAGGAACTGATATTTGCAGAGTAAACACATAAATGAGGCATTTCAAGTGGGGACAAGCATAGGAAAGATGGCATCTCCCACTCAGCCATGTCCATTTCCTCTCCTTTCTCTTGCAGCAAGTCAAAACGGTGAGATTTCAGAATTACAGCCCTCCTCCCACCAAACATTATACCTCCCATCCCACCTCTGGAAAGCCTGAACAGCCAGCCACCCTCAAGGCATCCCAGCCTGAAGCAGCCTCCGTGGGCCCAGAAATGACCGTCCTATTTGCCCACCGAAGCGGCTGCCACTCTGGACAACAGACAGACCTCCGGAGAAAGTCAGCTCCTGGCAAGGCCACAACCCTGGTGTCCACTTCCTCAGCCATGCAGACCATGTTTCCCAGCAAATGAACCTACAGGTGGCTTTTCCTAGACCCCAAAGAGGTGAATTGCATTTAAATACAATCTGCCTCCACTGAGGGCATCCTGCCATTCTTTGGGGACTTGAGCATGGGTCCCTGTTCTTTCTATTTTACCTCCAGGAAAGGAAAGGTGGGAGCAGGGATTCCTGCCCTGGGTGGGAGGATAGACTGGGTGACCTTCCAAACATACAAACATAATGATTTGATGCTGCAGAGCTCGCTTACTCAGACTAAGGAGTGAAAAATTGTTGTGCCCACTTTATGCCCCAGCATGGAGTGTGTCTCTTGTCATTCCCGTGTTACTGTGTAGAATTTCTATGGTGTCCTAAAGGGGGCTGCAGCAGGAGTGTGACAATGGTGGGATTGTTGGCATTGCTTCTTTGACCTTGCAGTATCCTCAGCAAGCATTAGAACAGCTTCTCCCATCATCTGAGGCCTCTACACTGGCCACTAGTAGCTGCCATATCTTTTTCCCTCTGTAAAGTCATGATCCTGGCTGCAAAGGGAGAATTTCTGCGAGGGGTGTGAGGTGGATACTTGAACATTCTCAGAACCCAATAAAACTAGGAGTCAGCTTCCTGAGTATCCTCCACTTAAGAAGATCAGAGAGATCTCCGAGTACGAAATATCAAAAGATTATCATACTTTAAGCTTCTCGATCTGTTTTCCCACATGTAATCCTATGTGATAGATAAACAGAAAGCATATGACTGTGGAAAAGGCCATGTATGGTATTATGGACAATTAATTCATCCTGGCTCTATAGTCAGACTTCTAGAAAATACAGCGTGCTTACAAACAATCCTATATGCGGTTAGGGTTTAGATATATAGTATGACTTCAAGAAAGCACAACGTGGGCCAGGCATGGTGGCTCACACCTGTCATCCTAACACTTTGGGAAGCCGAGGCAGGTAGATTACTTGAGGTCAGGAGTCCGAGACCAGCCTGGCCAACATGATGAAACCCCATCTCTACTAAAAATACAAAAATTAGCCAAGCATGGTGGCACGTGCCTGTAATCTCAGCTACTCGAGAGGCTGAGGCACAAGAATAGCTTGAACCCAGGAGGTGGAGGTTGCAGTGAGCTGAGATCGTGCCACTGCACACCAGCCAGGGTGACAGAGCGAGACTCTAAAAAAAAGAAAAAAAGCACAATGTGCTTAAAAACAACCTTATGTGGGGTTGGGCTTATCTATATATTTGGATATATATTGTCCTGACTTCCCTGGGTTTCTTCTCATTTGGGGAAAATGAGCTGTTTCACCCGCAAGGCAACAACATTGCGAGAATATGGCAGCTCGAGGCTCGGGTAGGGGAGCTTCCTAGGGGAAAGCTGCTACAAAAGGGGGAGAACAAAGAAAACTGGAGGAGAAAAGAAGATAAAGGAGAAGGAGAAAGAAGAGCAAAGAAAATATGGAGGAAAGAAGGTGGGTGTGAGAGTAAGAGTGAAAGAGGATTGAGAGAAGTCACACAGGAAGAGGCTAAAGGAGAAAAGGGGCGGGGCAACCTTACATTCCCCAAGAGGGTGGGGAAGGAAGGACGGAGCCTGCGAGGAAGAATGCGGCACAGCTAGGTGACCTCACTAAGATGGAATTGATGTGAGCAGGACCAGCCAGGCAGAGCCTTGTAATCAGTGTAGAGGAGGCATCCCAGGAAGCCAAGGCCATGCTGTGAGACAACCCATTAATTCTCATTAAACTTAATTGTTGTGATTTAACATTTATTGCGTGTCCATCAGTGTGGGCACTTCAACGCAAAAATATCGTTTACTGCTAAGGCTGAGTGCCATAAAAAAAAAAAAAAAAGAAAGAAAGAAAGAAAAAGAAAAGGCAGGTCTACTTAGACCTTTCCCCTAGATAGTTCTTGAAGGTCCTGGGATTCAAAACACGTATCTTTTACACGCCCACTCACACACTCGGCAAACTGAATTGTCCACAGACATTTTCCAGACCTTAATAAAACAAAACCAAACCATACTCCTCTTATAAAATACTGCCATTGTGTCAGACCCTTGGGGCCGGTAGAGCCAACATGGTAGCACGTTGTTCTAGCAATCTCAATCATGTTTGGGTCCATATCTCACAAACTTTGGGACAATATCTCACGTGTGTGGACCCAAACAAACGTGAGATATTGACCCGTTAGTTCCACAAAATCAACATGCCCAAATCCATGCCTCATTGAACTACATATAATAACCCAATTGGAGAAATGAGATAAAGTCGCAAGGACAGGGAGGCATTGTGTGATTTGTCAAAATGTAAATACCTATACCTCATCTTTACCCAAAAAGCACTCTCAATGGGTTTAGCAGTGTTTAGCAGTCTACTCTACACCCAGACTGGCAGAAATATGGCATGACTGGCCGAGCAAATATTTAATCTGTTCCTCAGTAGCGATGTATCCAGTTAATTTTTAAGTTTTGTGGCTGATGAGCAGGGTGTTTAGATGTAATGGAGATGTCCTTGCCTTCCAAATGAAATGGAATGTTCTTCCCACTGTCTGTTATCTCTAGGATAACCCCTCTGACAGATGCAAACAACTCCAAGCCTTGCCACCTCCACTCCATCCAGCCTCTTCACCCATGCACAGCATCAAACTCACCCTCTCCCAAAGCAAATCCCATCTTTGTGGAGTTTTAAGAGGGCATGAAAGGGGCAGAGGATGTTATTTCCAAGTAAAAGTTGACTTCACTAGCAGCTTTAACTCACACATTCCACCAACATGCTTTGTAAATTTATTGTTGTACTTTTTGTAGAGACGGAGTCTTGGTATGTTGCCTAAGCCGGACTCAAACTCCTGGACTTGGCCTCCTCATGCCTTGCCTCCCAAAGTGCTGGGATTACAGACAGGAGCCGACATACCCAAGCGCAACATGTTCTTAACATTTACTGTGTGCTAAGCACAGCAATGAAGATCATAACACATCCTCTCATGTAATTTCCACCATATCCCTATAAGGCAGGTAGATTGTTCCCATTTCAGAGCCAAAGAGACTGAAGTTTGAAGGTTAACCACAGACAAGGATGCAGTTTCAAACTATCTGACTTCAGAGCCCAACTTGGGATTTGCTGCGCAAACCAAAAACCCATCCTTGACTTCAGGATGCTGATTCTGGACTGCCAGGAGGCAGGACAGTGCATTTTTGGTTGCAAACGCAAAAGAGCCCAGAAGGCTCTGCTGTGCACACGGCTCAGGTCTTCATTTACCACTTTCTGGCCATGGGATGTCAGGCAAGTTACTTCATCTCTCAGAGCCTCGTTTTCTTACGTAGGAATAATACAGTGTAGTGCAAACCTCAATAGGCTATCCTGAGGATTATGTGAGATAATGATACAAAGTGACTTAAACAGTGCTGGCATCATGAACACCTGACACATTTTAGGCGGGATGTTTTTACGCAAGCAGGCTACTGAAATTTCAGGTGAGAAATTCTAACACAAGGGCCCGCCCAGGGCCGTGGTGCTAAAAGGACACACAGAAACTAGTCCTGGAAGACAGAACAGCATCTGAGTCCTGAGCACAAGAGCGAGTCAGATACACAAAGTGGTGGGAAAAGGGTATTCCAAGCAAGAAAAGAGCCTCAGCATTTAGGTTTAACTGTAGCAGTGGAGCCAAATTCTCTTATACTTAGAGGAATTCATTTCCCTGTGGAACATTCCAGAGATCCCAGGTAGAACCCTAGCCCCTCAAGTCTAAAGGTGAAAATTCAATCCTGTGAGAGCACCACCACTCAGCTAAGGTTCGGACAGTCCCTAGGAAGAGTGCCCCTTTGCCCTGTGGTCAGACTCTGGCATCTCAGTGCTATGAAAGATGCTAAGAGTAGGATTTGATTGGGGCAAAATGGGAGACATCTGAGCAGAGATGGGTCACGCCCAGCTGGGGACATACTCTGAGGACCATACCTGAAGAAATAGTTTCATTAAGCAGCATCAAGATCCTCACTTAGGACTTGTCTCCTTCCCTTTGTGTGTGGAACCCACCCCGCCTCCTCCACCCTTCTGTCCCACAGACAGGGATTTCAGAGCAGGAAGAGTTTAAAGGAGCACACCCACCTGTGTCTTGATGAGATGCAGGACTGACTCAAAACATGGCTCTGTGACCTCCAGTGTGTCTTGAGAAGTCAGGGGGTCTGTCCACAGCAGGCCTGCCTTCCCCAGCAGCAGCAATCCAGGGGGCTAGGTCAGGGTCGAGGCAGCTTCAAATAAATGAAAGTTCATTCTTCAATGTGCTGTGCCCCAGCAGCCTGCTTCACTCACCCACGTGACCTGCCCCTGAATTGGGCATATTCTCCCCAGAGACTGTGCAGGACTCTGTCTCTCAAGTCCTCACAAACCCCCAGAAAGTTGCAGAATCCTTAGAAATCAGCTGATCCAGGACACTCAGATAGATCTCAGGAGTGTAGTAAGCCTGGCCTGGGGCCTAGAGAGTCTCACTCAGTAGTTTGGAAGTGGGCTCTGGTGTCTGTGTTTTTAACAATCTCCCCAAGTGAATCTGATTCTCATCAAGTGTGAGGCTCTAATCCACCTTTCTCAGAGCCAAAATTCAGCCCTGGCATGCAGCAGGAGTGTGGCCACACTGGTTGGTGGAATGTTGAAAGATGTTTGTACTGATAGGTGAATACTGGGTGCTCTGAGCTCCCTACGACCTTCTCACACCCACACCCTGGTCCTTCCCCCAGATCCTCCCTATCACTCTCCCATCCAGCACCTAAAGGCTCAGGCCAGGTGCAGCTAAGACCTCCGGCCATAAAGACTTTCTCCATTCCAGCTGGCCAGTACCTATGCCGTCCTGCTTGCTAAATATCTTAACTGTGACCCTAGAGTACAGCATAGGACCCAGAGAGGTCATGCAAAAGCCAAGAGCACTTCTAACAAGCCCAGCACTCCTCTTAGCCCACTCCTGACCACTGTTCAGCCCTTGACAATCACCTTCACCTGGCCCTGGGCCTAGGAAAGGAGCTGACTGGGAGGGAGGGCAGCTCCATGCTTGCTGTTCTTTCTCAGCTAACACCTTCAAAGGTCTCAGCAATGCCCATGAGCTTCCCAGCTCCTCTGACATTGGTTCGGCAAGGTACGGAAGTTACCTGTTTCCACGAGAGGAGCAAGCATCCATCCTTATCCTCTCACCCACCTCCGACCACACAGGCAGCCACATATCTTCTGGACTCCCTTCCTGGGAAGTAAACAGCTGTGGCAGGCAGAACGGCAAAGTCCTATCAAGTCTCTCCAGCTGGGACCAAGTGCTTAGCAAGCTGGCAGGAGGCAGTGCCGGGCCAGCAGCTGCTGCCACTGATGCTTCTCTTGTTCATATCTTGAGAGAAAAGACCCCTGAGTTCTCCCTTTGGCTAAGAGAAGATAGTGCTAGCACTTCCAGCAACCTCTCAGGTGACCATGAAAGACAGTCACTTAGGGAATGTGTTTGGCAGTCGGGACCAAACCAAAGACGTTATCTCCAAAGATCCTTGCAGCAAATCGGTGTCATGGAGAATAACTCATACAAGGATGCTTTGTTTGAAGTAGAGCAATGTTAAATGATCAAGCAGACTGTTTTCCAGGCCTAGATTATGTCCAAGATCAAAGCAGAAACAAAGTGTTCCCAGGAGGCACTCCACCCACTGATCTACACTTTGACAAATCGAAGGCAGGGAGGTGGGATCTGAGGTGTGCCATCAAGTCAAAGATGGTGGGGGATGTGAGGATCATGGAGGAGGTTACAGATGTACCCATCCATCCATCCATCCATCCATTTATTCACTCAACAGCAGTGATCCATCACCTACTCTGGACCAGGCTCTGTAAGAAGCAATGGAGTTGCAGTGGTTAACAGGAGAGGTGAAAATAGATACAGCCCTCATAGAGTGTTGTTTGTTTCTTACTAATTTTTCCTGGATTTGGGACCTACTTTCTGCTTTTCTCCCCTTTTTATATTACATGTTTCACACATATGAAATACATGTCTATACATATATGTAATTATACAGGAGCTTAAAAAGTAACCATATACCTCCCACCCAGCTTTTTTAAAAATAGTAATTGTCATCACCACTGAGGTCCACTGCGTGCCTCTCCCAATTCCATTCCTTTCTTCCCCTCCCCACAACTTCCCTCACAACCACTACCCTGCATTCTGGACTTAGCTTTCCCATGTAACTCTGCCACACATAGACCATATGGAATTTTTAGTGCAACCCATAGAGATATTTGGTAAACACTACTCAAAGCAAATATTGCAACCTAAGGCCATAGATATTCTGCCTGAAGATTCGAGCTCCCATCTGGCCTCCGTCCCTGAGATTCTAAGGCTTTGATTCATTGCTGGGAGCTGATTCTGATACACCAACATGTCTGGTTTTAAGAATTTCTAGTTTGGAGGAATTTTGACAATTTTTCCAACTACTCCTCTTTTGGGAGACCTTGTTGCTTCTGAATGAGGAAATACGGGTTGTGGCCATGCGCAGATCGCTTGAGGGCTTTTAAGCGATTTGGGGGCCTTTAAAGTAGCTCTCCTCTGGGCCTTGCCTGGCAACTCAAGGTAGCCAATCATAGAAACCAAAAGCAGCTCCTCAGAATCTGAAACTGAAATGAGATCTTGCTGCTGCTGCTGCTGTTAATCTTTTAATAAATTATCATAAGAACATTGTGAAGTGTGCAGGGAAATGCTTGTTTATTTTTGGTTGGTTGGCTGGTTGGTTGGTTTTTGAGACAGGGTCTCACTCCTGTTGCCCAGTCTGGAATGCAGTGGCACAATCTCAGCTCCATGCACCCTCAACACCCTTGCTCAAGTGATGCACCCATTTCACATCCCCCGCCTCCAGTAGCTGGGACTACAGGCGTGTGCCAGCACACCCGGCTAATTTTTGTATTTTTTGTAGAGATAGGGTTTTGCTATGTTACCCAGGCTGGTCTCAAACTCCTGGGCTCAAGTGATCCACCTGCCTCAGCCTCCCAAAGTACTGGGATTACAGGTGTGAGCCACTGCGCCTGGCCCGGGGAAATGCTATTTTTGTCTTCTGACTGCAGATCAGAAAACTGAGACTCAGAATGTTTCAATTCCTTGCTTTAAATCACAAAGCTAGTTTGAGGTGTAATGGAAACTGAAAAAAAAAAAATGTAAAACAAAAAAGCATCTCTGACTCCTCAGCCAGCAGTAATTGCCATCATTTATCAGGTACCTACTATGTGCCAAGCGCTTTACATGCTACGTGCATTGTGTTATTTAATTCTACCCAACCCTACGACTGAAGTACTGCCGTTATCCCATTTTAAAGATTAGAATTGAGGCTCGGGGGTCAAATGACCTGTCCAAGGCAACAAGGACTAGAACCCAGGACTCTAATCCAAAACCTTAATCCCTTTTCTTCAATGGCAACTATCAAGGTGGTTGAGATTGGAGAACACGGACAAAGGAGACGTGCTGCTGAGTTCGCTAGGATGGGGAAGGAGATGGAGGAGGCTTTATCTCAGAGGGTCAAGCCCTCCCAGAGAAAAACTATGAGGTAAGGTCTTGCTGTCCAACAAGTAGGGATGGGAAGTAAGATACCTGAGAGTTTTATGCACAGAAAAATCCAGAAAGCATATCTACCCCTGCTGCAAGAGTTGCCAGACACAGCCAAACCACTTGAAAAAGAACTGAAGCTTGCAGTGTGGTTCTGGATCATTGACATCAAAGCAAAACGATCATTTTGCATTCCCCAGGTTGCTCTCTCTTTGTGAGATTATTTCTGGTTTTGCCTGTCCTCACTCTAAATGATACAGAGCAGAGTCCTACGAGAAGAGGGATATGATCTCTAAAATGACCCCTACTTCCATCTCCTCTGTAGGAACAAAAGGACTCAGAGAGCTGACATCTTCCAGTGTTCCTTGCTAGTGTTTATCCAAAGTTCAAATGCAATTACTTTTGGGGGTACACACCCACAGATGCAAGCTAATTAGGCAAACGGGGTCACTGCTGGATGAACAAGAGCTGCAGCCTGATAAGGACTAAAAGGATGCCAGCCAAGACCTAGAGAGAAAGGCAAAAGATACTGAGAGGCTGTTTTGTGCATTGTGCGCGTTCCATGTTAACGCTCTTGAAATCAGTGCTAGCATGACCGATCAACTTGATGAGAGCCATTTTCGATGTCAGAGTTTCAGTGCTGTAGGTCACACATGTCCTGGAGGCCAGCACTGTCCTAATGACCTTCCCTGACCATCCAAGAGGGTTGAGATGGCTACTGGCATTCAGGAGACCCTCACAAATAAATAGAAAGCAAGCTTGAATCAAAATGTAGAGAGGCAGCTAAAACAGGCCTGGAGGACCAAAGAGGAATTCAAACAAATAGTGCTTTCAGACGGTTGTATCCAGGTTCCTGCTGGCCCCACCACCACCTTCTCTCCAATTCCGTAGGAGACATTTTATGTCTTTGTCAAGGAGAGCGAGGACTGCATTGCACGAATAGGACACGTCAGTTACAGCTAGAGAGAGAGAGCACTAGCTTCCATGACAAGGAACAGAACAGTCAAACAGTCAGAAGGGGTGATACTGTTTTGAAGGGAAGGCTAATTTTAGATATCAGAACCACATTTCTAAATATTCTGTCTGCACATTCTATTTATAAGCTGAATCCTTTTTTTAAGCTTAAGTTGTTTTAGATGTTGGCAAGTTTTGGAGCTTAGGACTTTTTTGTTACAGGGCCCTCCAACAGAGAACTAAAAGCATCAGTCAAGGACTAGCTATGTTCCCACTCCACTAGAACGTTACAAGATCTGGAGAAGTAATTAATATAATAGCTGGAATGATGAGATTTGGAACCGGATCACCTGGGGCTTTGTCACAGCTTTGTTACTTACAAGCTATGTTTCCTTTGGCAAATAAATAAAGAAACTTGGAAAAGTTACACCTCCCTAGACCTCAGTTTTCTCATTTGTAAAGTTAGGATCAGACCATATACCTCCTAGTAGAGTTCTCACAGGATTAAACAAGTTCAGGCATGTCCAGCTCTGAGTATGGTATTGGGTACATAGAAATGTTCAATAAATGGTAGCTATTACCATTTATTTGATGTAGAGAAACAATTCAAAACAAGGAGTACAATCTAGGCTCTATCAGACAGAAGAGAGGGGGAGAACAATGAGAATGTTTAATTATCAAGAGAGCTTTGTGGAGAAGAAAGATTTACAAAAATGAGCAGCACAGAGAAGTGTGGTGTGAAGAGGGAAGTGCCTAGACTCTGGAGTCATACATCCATAGGTTCAAATCCTGACCCCACTTCTCAGCTACCTGACCTTGGACCAAGTTAACAAACCTCTCTGAGCCTTTCTTTATCGGAAAAGTGGAAACAATAATCAGCACTTCATAGTGTGACTGGGAAAATCAAGTGAGACAAGAGGCAGATGTTGGTGTACAGAAGGAGCCCCAGAAGTGGTAGCTGTTGGAGACATTTGCAGGCATGACGTAGGCTTGAAAGCAGGATGAGCGGGAAGAATGCTAAATGTGAGAACAGAGTCTCTTACTAGCTGCCATTCATTAGATGTGGACTAAGTGCCAGGTACCTAGTGAATCCCTTAGAGGATCTGTTATAGGGTTGCTAAGAGCCCAGTGGAGTCAGATGACCTGGATCCAAATACAGGCCCCGTGTTTCCTTGCTGTGTCGCCATGGGCAAGTCATTTAACTTTTCCAACCCGTAGTTTCCTCCCTCATAAAATGCAGGTATTAATTGTGTTTTCCTCGAGTGGTTTGGTGGGGATTAAGTGAGACAATTAGCACAGTGCCCAGCACAAGAAAATACTGTAATGTTAGCTACCAACATCATTATTTACGTTCATTTTCTCATTTAATCTTCACAACCCCCACCCCCCATGAGTTGTGTTATTGTTCCTGTGTACAGATCAAACAGCTGAAGCTCAGAGGATAAATCACTTGTCCAAGGCAACCATCAGCAGATGGTGGAGCCAGCTTTGAAGGATAAGAAATCTCAACTTTGTTGTCTGACCTTTCAGATAAGCTGGTCAGTGGTGCCAGGGCTGGGGCAATATGACAATCATTTTTAAATGCATTTTATGCCATAATTCTCATCAGTCTTTTCTCTTCTGGTTGTCTCCAGCACCTCACCACCTCATCTGCTGAAGGTTTCAGATTAGGGCTGTGCGTAACCCGGAATGCAGCCAGCAATCACATCGGTGTTGCCCCTCTGGGCGCTTGTAGCTTCCCAAGGTTGACACGGTTTATGAAATGTCCATTCTGATTTGCAAATAGGTCTGACACGGACATGCTTCCAGCTGGCTGGTGATTTCGATAACAACCCCTCCTCCTTGGTGCCAATTAACAGAAATTAAATGTCCCTGGCACACTTTGTAATTCAGAAAATGCATGTACTGATTAAACCCCCACTGGGCATCCATTATGACCTATGGGCTCCAGCCAAGGGCTGCTCTCACTCCATCTCCATTTAAAGTCACAGAATGTTTTCTTCCTGGACAATAATCAATGTCACTTCCTTCATTTATTCATTTTTCATTCAACGGATATCAACTGAGCATCTACTACATGCTACGTGCCCGGTGTTGTTCCGTACAGTTGGGATACAGCAGTGAACAACACAGATAAGGTTCCTACCTGCAGGAAGCGGGGGAGTAAATGGTAGACAAGCAGGAGAATTTCTACATTTCAGATGTTATGACAGGAACAAAGTGATGGGACAGAGAATGGCTGAGGAGCATGAGCTATATTACGTAGGGTGGCCAGTTTGGAAGGTTCTCCAGAGGGGTGACATTGCAGTTGAGATCTGAAGACAGAGAAGGAACCAGACACGCAGCGTAGTGCGAAGAGCAGGAATAAGCTCAACCCATCCAGGACAGTCTCCATGGGATAGGTTCCATTAACACTCTTTTATTTATGAAGTATTTTTGATTAAACAGTAAGTATTTGTTGAATGAACAACTGGAGAATAAATGAATCACCTTCTTTCCTGAGAAGGAAGGCCCATCATAGGAAGGACGAACGTAGGGAAGATGTCACTGGAGTTACTGCAGGCGGAGAGGCAAATTACCTCCCTTTTCTCCACCCTATTCCCCATCTCTAAAACAAGGGACTTGGCTTAGGCACTTGCTTTCCAGGGCTGTGGGATCTTAAGAACTCACCTTTCAGAGGAACTGGCCCTCGCAGTTATTTAAAGAAGTCACTACGCAGCAAACAAAAAGCAAACAGTCATCTTAAAAAAAAAAAAAAAAAGCCAAAATGGTTGTTTGGAATTGTACACACAAGACATGAAATATCATTTCCTCTGTTGTCACTAGGGTGCACTTATTCAGAAAGTACTTATTACTAGTTGTGAGTCTCTTCTCTTCCTCCCTTCAGCCCTCTTCCCTTTCTCTCTGTGTTTCTGTCTCCCTCTCAATCCCCCAAGCTTTCTCTGGCACAGGATTTCAGAGCCCAGGCTATAGAATTGGAACACCTAAGTTGTGCTAAAGTTTGTCTTGCTATGTGACTTTGGGCAAGTCACTTCACCTCTCTGAGTCTCAGTTTTCTCATCTATATAGAGGGAATAGTAATAGAAGACATCTCACAATACCACACAAAATAAATACTAAGATATTGTTATCTTCATTAGTATCCATTATTATCCTTTTACAGATAAGAATGTAAAGTTTAAAGAACTCAACTTAGGAAACTGAGACAGGTTTTTAGGGCAGAAGAAACTCTAGTAACAAATGTGACAGCCACTGTTTAATGTCCTGTTTCTACCTGTAGATGTTCTTATCTTTGAGATAATTAAGAAGCAGAATCACAAGAAATTGCCTTCAGGAGGTCTTTGAATCAATAATGATAATTTTGAGCCAACAATTATAGAGCCCCTGCTATGTGTCACTGTTCTATGTGCTTTACTTATATCAAACATTGACTTATTTGAAACTCCCACAGCTACAATAAATACTATTACTACCCCCATGTTAAAGGCCTAGAAAGATTAAAAAACTTCCATGAGGTCACAAGGCTAGGAATTGTGGAGTTTGGAAATAAACCCAGGCAATCTGGCTCCAGTCTGTGGCTGCTAACTGCTTTCCACTTCATTTAAGTTTGAATGAAAGGCTGGGCACGGTGGCTCACACCTATAATCCTAGCACTTCGGGAGGCCAAGGCGGGTAGATCACCTCAAGTCAGGAGTTCAAGACCAGCCTGGCCAAATGGCAAAACCCCATCTCTACTAAAAATACAAAAATTAGCTGGGTGTGGTGGCACACACCTATAATCCCAGCTACCTGGGAAGCTGAGGCCGGAGAATCGCTTGAACCCAGGAGAAGGAGGTTGCAGTGAACTGAGATCGTGCCACTATACTCCAGCCTTGGGGACAAGAGCAAAACTCCATGTCAAAAACAACAACAAAAATGATTGAACTGAAAAGCTGTCTCCAGACATCAGGGATTTTTGGTGATTTTTTTTATTTTTACTTGAAATAGACTTGTCTTCTGGAGTGCTCAGTAAACAAAGAATTATTACCTGCCTAATCTCAAAACCCCTGACCTGTAGACACAGTGCTAATAAGGGCTGCTACTTCTCACTGCACAGTGCCAGCCATAGGAAAAGTCACACCTCCTACCATCGATGGGATTTTTCTGGGTGCCTATTAAAATGTCAGTTGATCTTAGAGTTGAAGTTCTTTCTACATCATTTAGCACAACCTGGAAGGTCAGATTAATGTGGCAGCCAGCTTTCCCTTGGCCGTTACTTCCTTATTACTTCCTTGCCCCTGCACTTGTTCTCAAAAATATTACATTGCAATAAATGTAGTTAAAAAGAGCAAACAAACCACTTACTCGCTTGGTATACAGATGCTGTAAGCTGGGAGGGACATTCTCATACCAAAACTGATAATACAGATCAAAGCGGCCATCTCTGGGCCCATTGTGATACTAACAGGCTGAACCTTCTCCATAGGCAGATGCCTGGCATCAGCACCGGCACCAACCTAGGCACAGGGAGGAGAGGCAGTGTATGTCTAAGGCAGGCCACCTTCCTTTAAAAATTGGTGAATAACAAAATGAAACCCCTACCCATGTTCAGTGGTGTGTAGTGAAGACAGCATAACGCCAAATCCTGTGTAATTTATTGACATGGTGAGACACAGAATGTATCCTCATAATCACGGAGTGCTGCTGCTCCTGCTGAATGTAAAGCAGCCACCTAGAGCCTCTGACAGCTCTTCCTTGCTGTTGTGCTGAGTGGAGCACATTAGCTAATGAGGAAGTGCTGCATTGCATTTGCAGGCCCTGGGAGCTCAGGGCAGCTCCGTTTTGAGCCCAGCTGTGGTTGCCTGCTTGAAAGCTGAGGCTCCTCTGGTACCTTCAGTCTCTGGAGCCACAGATCTTAGTTCTGCCTTTGTAAGTTGGGGGTTTAGGTAAGACCCCCCAAATTGATGTGATAAGACTTCCACAAACGGCTTGTAAGATCTGACTGTTCCACACCACCCCCACAAAGAATGAGGCTGTGATTATTATTAAAGTTTCCCCAAAGCGAAAACTACCCCGTTACATCAACATGAGTCCCTGGACAGAAAAGAAATCGGGTCTAGATGAAAGAAAATTGGACAGGAGATAGAAAATTATTGAACCAATTTCCTATCATCCTTTTAGCTTTCTCCTTTCCTCCTGCAGGATGATCAGTTTGGACTTTATTAGTACTCAGAAGGGCCAAGAGCCACGAAACAAAGTCATAAAGAGCAACTTCCTGTTATGTGCAATCAAACCGCCTGCCCTCGCCTCACAAGGAGCTGCCAGAGAGGTTTGGTTGCACTTTCCTCTGGAGCATCCTCAACCTAGGAAGAGAAAGGAGGCAAGAGATTGGCCAGGGAGGGGAGGATATTGATTACATGTGTGAGGATGACAGGAATGCAGGTTGAGTTTGGTCATCAAAATACAATATTTAAGGCCTCAGAGAAATTCTGGGGGCTCGTGGGTTTTAACTTTTTATTTGTGAAATAACTTCAGATTTCCATAAATGTTTGCTAAAATAGTGCAAAGAGTTCCTGTAAGGTCTTCCACTAGGTTCCCCAAAAGTTAACATTTTACCAGGTTCATTTTTATTTTTATTTTTTTGGACCATTTGAGAGTAAGTTGGAGACTAAATGCCACTTATTCCTAAACATTTCAGTGTGTGTTTTTAAAAAATAAGGATATGCTTTTACATAACCATAAGAAAATCAGGAAAATCAGAAAATCAATGTTGATATAGTACTATTAATTAGTCTACAGGTCATATTCAATTGCCCTACTATTTTTTAATTGTCCTATTTTCCCTCACAGAAAAATTATTTCAAAAGTCTTTTCTAGGATCCCTTTCAGGACCACATCTTGCATGTAGTTGCCATATCTCTTTAGTTTAATGTGGAACAGTTAATGTGGAAAAGTTCCTTGAGATTCATTTTCTTTTATGGTCTTGGAATTGTGAATAGTACAACCCATTTATTTTATGGAATGTCTCTCAATCTGTATTTGCCTATTATTTCTTTCCTCATCATTAGATTCAGGGTTTAGAGCAGGAGTCGGGGGCTTGGCAGTAATGGACGATAACCTGTAAAATGAAATAGGAATCCCTGAGGCTTTGCTGATATAAATAAATGCAGGAGAAGGAAAAGCTCCCCCTTATGGTCAAGTGCCAACCTCTAAGTGTAAAAGAAATTATGGAATTTAAAAACAACCCATTTGGCAACCGCTCAGTAATCATTGGTTTAGGCAACAACCATGAATGAATATTAAAGCTAGCGGATGAAAGCTTGAAAAGTCTCAGAATGTCTCCTCACAAGATACTTATTAGTCACAGAAGGAAAAAAAAATCACAGCTTTACAGTAGACAATCACCTTAACCAAAACACCAAAGTTAGCATCACCAGCAACGGGAAAACAGATACTGTGTACCTCCTGATATGATGCACTGAGAAGAATACAGCATCTCTTCTGTATAAGACAAATTTCCACCCAAAAGGTGTAAGAATTCTGAAGAACTATAGGTCTTCTCAGCTGTATTTGCACACAACAGATGCTGAAATCCTTTTTACTTTACAGAGCCTGCCTTGGTCATCTTCCCAGGAGGAGCTTGTGACAACTGGGAAGCAGAAGAGAGCAAACAATCTGCCGGGTTGGAAACTGCTCAATGGAGAGTTTGTGGACCGCATGCTATTCCCTGAACATCAGGGATGGTACAGGGATATCAATGGTCTGGCCTCCAAGACAGGAGAGTAATAGGAGGAAGCAAATCCATCTTCACCCGCAGTATTAATGGGTGGTGGGCCAGAATGGAGAAAAGCAAGTGAGTCATGTGCTATTACAGGTTAC
>PVKV010031049.1:0-21490 GCA_004027835.1 Alouatta palliata
GGTTCAAGCAATTCTCCTGCCTCAGCCTCCCGAGTAGCTGGGACTACAGGCACGTGCCACCATGCCCAGCTAATTTTTGTATTTTTAGTAGAGACGGGGTTTCACCATGTTGACCAGGATGGTCTCCATCTCTTGACCTCGTGATCCACCCGCCTCGGCCTCCCAAAGTGCTGGGATTATAGGCGTGAGCCACCGCGCCCGGCCAAGAACAATTCTTAAATGGGGAAAGGTAAAGAAAAGGTGAAGGCACTGGGCACAGTAACTCATGGCTGTAATTCCAACACTTTGAGAAGGTGAAGTGTGAGGATTGCTTGAGGCCAGGAATTCGAGACCAGCCTGGGCAACATAGGGAGACCCCATCTCTACAAAAAATTTAAAAATTAGCCTGACATGATGGCACATGCCTGTGGTCCCAGTTACTTGAATGATGCAGCAAGACCCCCATCTCCATTAAAAAAAAAAAAGTGAAGTGGAAACTGAAGCCCTGGATAGGTGATGAGCTGGTAAGAAAGCACACCAGTGCCTTAAATGGTTACCAGGCCTGAAGTCCACACAAACTGTACTCCAGAGGAGGGGAGACTTTGCAGACACACCTGCAAATGTGTGCAGAGCCAGAGGGCAGGTCTGGGCAAAATTATATGCAGATTCAGAGATATTACAGGTACTGATCCTTGGCAAAATCCTAGGACAAAGGATTGAATAGTACTGTAACTACTGAGGAAAGGAAGGAGTGACCACAAGGAATAAGTATTATAATGTAAAAGAACAAGTCATGTCGAACAAATCTGTTTTTCTTTTTTCTTTTTTTAATTAAAAAATTTTATCCCCCGTAGAGGGTGCACCGTTCCTGGAAGTACTGCGATACCAGGTCAACGTGTGGAGTGGATGGAGCAAGCTCCTATTCCATCTCCCAACTCCAAAAATACATTTAATATGTTGTCCTCAAATAGAGGACGTATCAGATATTAAATTGATAAGAACAGACACTAACTACACTTGATCTTAACCAAAAGGCCGAGAAGCGATAAATCTGTTTCTTCTTTATAGGGTTTTGGATAGACACATCAAGAGCATGGTATACACCAGGGTATTTTATTTCAACAGGCATCTGGCTGACATTTTCATAACATTCTTGTGAACAAAAAGGGAAGAAACTAGGGCAATATGATAGTCTAGTTTGTGTGGGGCTAAGCTGAG
Source organism: Alouatta palliata (assembly GCA_004027835.1). Classification (NCBI taxonomy): domain Eukaryota; kingdom Metazoa; phylum Chordata; class Mammalia; order Primates; family Atelidae; genus Alouatta; species Alouatta palliata. Next base: position 1,198 of record PVKV010031049.1, read on the forward strand.
CAAGCCTCCATCTAAGAAGTCTGCTGCTGCAAGGTCAACCAGTATCTTGAACTGGGGTGGGTCTCAGGATGAGGGTTCACAGGCATCTCCACAGAGGCCTTTTTATTACTGTTTTCACTGTGATGATTTTTTTTTTTTTTTGAGATGAAGTCTCATTCTGTCACCAGGTTGGAGTGTAGTGGCATGATCTCAGTTCACTGCAACCTCTGCCTCCTGGGCTCATGTGATCCTGCCACCTTGACCCCCCAAGTAGCTGGGACCACTGGTACACACCACCACACCCAGCTAATTTTTGTGTATTTTCTAGAGACAGAGTTTCACCATGTTGCCCAGGCTTTTCTCAAACTCCTGGGCTCAAGCAATCCCACTGCTTCAGCCTCCCAAAGTGCCAGGATTACAGGCATGAAACACCACATTCGGCCCAATCACCTTTTAAAAAATGAACATACCCGGGCATGGTGGCTCACGCCACTTTGGGAGGCCGAGGTGGGCGGATCATGAGGTCAGGAGTTTGAGACCATCCTGATCAACTTGGTGAAACCCCATCTCTACTAAAAATACAAAAATTAGCCGGGTATGGTGGCACATGCCTGTAATCCCAGCTACTCAGGAGGCTGAGACAGGAGAATCGCTTGAACCAGGGAGGCGACAGAATAGCTTGAACCAGGGAGGCGGAGGTTGCAGTGAGCCAAGATCATGCCACTGCACTCCAGCCTGGGTGACAAGAGTGAGACTCGGTCTCAAAAAAAAAAAAAAAATTTAAATTAATATATATATATACACATACATACATATATATATATATATATACCAAAGATCACCAGGTGACTGCTGCATAACCAAGTCCTGCACATTTCAGGGCCTGTGTATGTATTTGTAAGTGCACCACCATAACTGTGTGGGCTAATTAGGAAAACTTCATTCTGGACATTTAGTTCACAACGCATCTGTGCATAGTGAAAGATGACACAGCTTCAGAAGCAGTGGGAGGACTGTGTCACACTGACTGGCACACTACAGGTTGGGTGTGCAGAACTCAAGGAGCCTAAGTGTCAAGTCTGTGCCATGCTTATACAGAAAACCAATGATTTGGGTTCAATCAAACATCACCCTCTCAGAATGATGCTGATAATTTGAATTTTACTGGCTTTTTTTGTAGTTACATATGTGAACTTTTTTTTTTTTTTTTTTTTTGAGACAGAGTTTTTGCTCTTGTCACCCACGCTGGAGTGCAGTGGTGCAATCTTAGCTCACTGCAACCTCTGCCTCCTGGGTTCAAGCGATTCTCCTGCCTCAGCCTCCCTAGTAGCTGGGATTACAGACATGCGCCACCATGCATGGCTAATTTTTTATATTTTTAGTAGAGGTGAGGTTTCACTATGTTGGCCAGGCTGGTCTTGAACTCCTGACCTCAGGTGATCCTTCAGCCTCAGCCTCCCAAAGTGCTGGGATTACAGGCATGAGCCACCTCAAGTGGCTACATTTGTGAACTTTATAGGAACTCGATCAATGAGCTGACACACAGATTCATGTTCATACAAAATTAAGTTGTAATATTATAATGAAAATAATCTAAGCCAGCCCCAAACTATTTTTCCTTTAGACCAGTGGTGTTCAAACTATCAGATCACGAACCAGTTACAAAAAACAATTTGCATCAAGACCCAGCATATGCATACACACACCACACGTTCCTGTCCCATGCCCATTCAATGAAAGTTTCCTGAAACAAAACTCCCTTATTAAATGTGATGGACTGCAATATTTTTCTATTCTATTTCATTTTTTAAAATGCTAGCTGTGATCCACTAAATTGATTCTGTCCTACAGGCTGGAAAACTTAGGCTTTAGAATGATATCCACCACCCGAGTTTGGCAAAGATCTAGATGACAAGTAAAACCTGCAGATGTTGGCTTGGCACTGTGGCTGACGCCTGTAATCCCAGCACTTTGGGAGGCTGAGGAAGGAAGATCATTTGGAGTCAGGAGTTCAAGGCCAGCCTGGCCAATATGGTGAAATCATGTCTTTACTAAAAAATACAAAAAAAATTAGCCAGGTGTGGTGGTGCATGCCTGTAGTCCCAGCTGCTTGGGAGATTGAAGTAGGAGAATCGCTTGAACCTGTGAGATGGAGGCTGCAATGAGCCAAGATCGTGCCACTGCACTCCTGCCTGGGTATCAGAGCTAGACTATCAAAACAAAAACGAAACAAAAAAATTTGCAGACGTCACAAAAGTTGGAAGGAGGTTCAAGAACATCTTTCTTTTTTTTTGAGACGGAATCTCACTCTGTCGCCCAGGCTGGAGTGCTATGGCATGATCTTGCCTCACTGCAACCTCCACTTCCTGGGTTCAAGTGATTCTTCTGCCTCAGCCTCCCGAGTACCTGGGATTACAGGCATGCACCATCATGCCTAGTTAATTTTTGTATTTTTAGTAGAGATGAGATTTCATCACATTGGCCAGGATGCTCTCAAACTCCTGACCTCGGCCGCCTCGGCCTCCCAAAGTGCTGGGATTACAGGCGTGCGCTACTGTGCCTGGCTAGGGTTCAGGGACATCTTTAAAAACTGGTAGGTATAATGTTCAAGAACTTGAGGCTCCATACCTAAATGAGATTCTAACTGTGTGGTTCATTAGTGGGACAGTCCTTCTTAGCCTCCTCATAGTGCCCTCTGTAAAACAAAGGTAAAGTCATCCTTCTGGGATTTCTGTAAGGCTTTAATAATTTATATGACAGCATCGAGGGTTTAAAAGCATATATAGGGTTTAAAGTTTAATAAGTCTTGGCCAAGTGCGGTGGCTTGCACCTGTAATCCCAGCACTTTGGGAGGCCAAAGTGAGCAGATCACTTGGGCTCAGGTGTTTGAGACCAGCCTGGGCAACATGGTGAAACCCTGTCTCTATATTAAAAAAAAAAAAAAAGGTTTAGTAAGTCCTGCACTTAAAAGACCAATCATGGCCGGCACAATGGCTCACACCTGTAATCCCAGCACTTTGGCAGACTGAGGTGGAAGGATCATCTGAGGTCAGGAGTTTAAGACCAGCCTGACCAACATGGAGGAACCCGTCTCCACTAAAAATACAAAATTAGCCAGGCATAGTGGTGCATGCCTGTAATCCCAGCTACTCAGGAGGCTGAGGAAGGAGAATTGCTTGAACCCAGGAGGCAGAGGCTGTGGTGAGCTGAGATCATGCCACACACTCCAGCCTGGGCAACAAGAGCAAAACTCTTGTCTCAAAAAAAAAAAAAAAAAAATTAGCTGGGTGTGATGGCTGGCACCTGTAGTGCCGGCTACTTGGGAGGCTGAAGCATGAGAATCACTTGAACCCAGGAGGCAGAGGTTACAGTGAGCCAAGATTGCACCACTGTACTCCAGCCTGGGTGGCAGAACGAGACTCCCTCTCAAAAAAAAACAAAAAACAAAAAACAAAAAAAAACCCAATTACATACATGTAGGGCAGAAAGAGCCTAATAGTGCCATGTGGAAAAGTCCCAGTGGTTTTGACTTCAAGCTGAATGGGAGCCAGCACAATCTAGATATGGCTGCCAAAAAGGATACTGCAATCTTGGATTGCATTTCTAAAAGTTCAGTCATAGAACAAAAAATATCCTCTTAAAGTCTGCACACTTGGGCCACATCTGGAGCATCAGGTTCTGTTCTGAGGGAGATTTTTAAAGGGGGATCTTCAGAGGACAGCAGCGATCGTTGTGACCAGGGTGCCACTTCCGCCATTTAATAGTGCCATTTGCTTTTAATGGGTTAAAGGGTAGAATCAAGACTCCTGTGTGGACATTTTCAGGCAGATTTCAGTTAACATAAGAGAGAACTTTCAAAAGACGAAAATGAGTTGCCTTCTGAGGTACTACTATCTTCTCCCTTCTGTGGAATCACTTAACCAGAGGCAAGACATGTGTCCTTGCTGGAGTCAGGATGTTGAGATGGGGTGGGAAGTTGGACCAAATGATCTTTAAGATTTTTACTCACGACGGGGCATGGTGGCTCACGCCTGTAATCCCAGCACTTTGGGAGGCCTAGGCTGGCAGATCACTTGAGGTCAGAGGCTCAAGATCAGGCTGGCCAACATAGGGAAACCCTGTCTCTACTATAACTACAAAAATTCGCTGGGTGTGGTGATGTATACCTGTAATCCCAACTACTCGGGAGGCTGAGGCAAGAGAATCACTTGAACCTGGGAGGCGGAGGTTGCAGTGAGCCAAGATTGCACCACTGCACTCCAGCCTGGGTGACAAGAGTGAGACTCTGTCTCAAAAAAAGTAAAGTAATTTAAAATAAATTTTAAACACAGATTTTTATACTTCTCAGACCATGTTGGTGATAAAAATACAACATGAGTTTGTTGCTGGCAGAACTACAAAGAAAGGCAATGGCTCTCCCAGGAGGCTCCTCTAGGGCTCAGGTTTGCTTAGCTAAAATTAGTGAATGACTCTTAGACATCCTCTATTATGAAACAGAAGGGACATGGGATCAGCACAGAGTGTAAATGAAATGAGACAAATTAAAACTGGCCTAGCGTTCTTTCATCAGTCCTTATGACCCTGGATGCAAACTGTTTGGATACTGGGCTGGGTTCTGAGTGCTTCTTCAGTTAGGATGTTAAAGCAGAATCTACTGAAGGAAGCTGCAGACTGGACATTGCACCATTTCAGCTTGGTCTCATTTTCCTCCCCAGCTGGTTCCTGAAATACTCCTCTAGAGCTCCAGCCAATGTTTGTAAATATCTTCCGCAGTGTCACTCAGAGCTTTATGGCCACAGGCTGCAGACTTGGGCAACCAAAAGAGAGACCAATCTCCCTGCCACCACAGAATTATCTCCTGGGATTAACCATGAAGGACAAAAGAGAGGCATTTCCCACTGATGTTTGGAAATGAAAAGTGGTTAAGAAGAGGTAGTGTAGATACCTAACTGCAAGACTATGATCAAAGGCACTTCAGAATCTCACTAATTTGAAACTTATATTTAAAATACGTAATTTGGACAAAAATTGAGCTTAACTTTTCTTTCATACTATTTAAAGTGAGGCTAAATGGTGTTCAAAGATTGCAAAGGGACTCTTAGAGTCATTGTTTTATACCACTTCCGCCATTTTAATAGTGCCATTTGCTTTTAACAGTAATTTACCTCTGGTCACTGAAACCGACACTTAACAACACTGGTAAGTGGGATTAGTGCATATTCTTGAAAGAAAAAGCTGCACTGCTTTCAGAGTTTTATCATTCAAACTTTTCATTAAGTTAGGTTGGCTAAAACTTTCCCAATAGTCCCTAGGGTGGTGAAGTTTTACAATGATTTACTATACAAGCAACAGGACCTCTCTTAGGCTCCAAGGAAAACTCCAAGGACATCAAACAAGGTTTGAAGGCAGCATGGGGTGGGGATGGGGTTGCAGGTGCCTGATGGAACCACACACAACATTCCTTTCCCATATTGAAAACCAACTGAATCCCAAAACCAGCAGAAAATCATCCCCTGAGTTTCTGGACTCTTGATGTATTACTGATCATCTGCCTCTACCTCCCGTCCCCTCCAGCACAGCCTTCTCTTCCTCCCCACTTAACCAAACTTGGTAGAAAAACTGCTGGCACCCTGCTGTCCCCTCCTTCCTTTCCAACTCACTCATTTCCCAGCAGTATTAGGACATCCACCCTGGCACTGTGCTCACGATGCATTGGGCCCAGGTCGCCAGCGACCTCCTTGCTGCTCAATCCAACAGACCTTCTGACCAGTCCCTCCTCCTCGAATTCCCATGGATTTTCTTCCATCTCTCCTGCCACCTTTTCCCCTTGTGGGCTCCTCTTCCTTTACCACCCCTTAAATACTGATGTTCCCCAACATCTGTTCTTTCTCCTCATCTAGCACCCTTTCTCTGGGTGACCATGCCTACTTGCACACCTTTACGTACCTTCCACAGGCTGGTGACTCATAGGCCTGTGTCTGGCCTGGGTCTCTGCTCCATGTGTTAGACCCGTACATCCAGCCCTCTATGGGTCTTCTACTAGGGCTGGCCACAGACACTTCCAGCACTGATCTGTCAGCTTTGCCCATTCTTTCTCCAAGTTTCTCACCCTCGGCCACCACAGGCCTTCTTCCAGATGCTTGAAAAACCTTCGTCTCTGCACCTGCCTTTCCTTGCTTACAGTTCTTTCTGGTTCTCTTCACTAGCTAAGGCCTCACTCTTCAGGTCTCTAGCTGTTTTACTTTCCCAGTGTAATTTAAGACCTGTTATGTAACAGGCATGCCATTTCCTCAGAAAGGCCTTCCTGGATCCCTGAGATGAGGTGAACTCCTTTCGAAACACTCACCACCCATTAAATAATCATGAGCTTAATGTATGCAAGGCCTCCCCAGGATGGGCCATGTCTGTCTCCACCACTGAACTGCTGACACCAACCCTGGCACATGGCTCACAGACACCTTCAGTGCCTATGGGCTGCATGAATATCCTGGGTTAAAGCAGCCTCTCTTCTGGTATCTCCAATCAGGACAAAACCTGAGTATCCCCCTCATTGCCAATCAATCATCAAGTCCTTATGATTCCACTTCATAAACAGAAATCTTCCAGTAATGTACCCAGGCTCCCGACCCTCATCACCATGATCCACCTGAGATACTGCCAATGGCCTCCAAAACTGCTTCCTGGCCACTGGCCTCCCCCTTAGCCAGCCTCCACAGTTTGGTCAGAATGTTCTTTTTAAAGTGCAAATCCCATCCAGCCACTCTCCTGATTAACCCCCTCAATTGTTCCCTGATGCTCTTCTGTTAAGCTTATAAAGGCCGAAACAAGCTGTCTCTCCCTGGCCCTCCCCTCGACCTCTTGCCCTTTCAACTCTTCCAACACATACTTCAGTTTTTTCATTTCTAGAATTAAAACACGCCACCCTGTCTCACTTGGATCCTGAAGCAACTCTTCCATTTGCCTGGCCAGCTTCTGTCCTTCAGAGCTCATTTATACTCTCACTCAGGGAAAGCTTTTCCTGACCTCCCACCTCAAGTCTGGGGCAGGTGACCCTGCCACGTGCCAGTGCATACTCCCCACGGCACCCTTCCGCTCTGTCCCACCAGTGCAGAGCAGGGAGTATGTCTCTGTCCCATGGGTCTTTCTAGGGCTGACTTGGGGACAGCATGTAACAGGAAGAGACCTCTGAACCCGGACTGCCAGGCTGCAGGCTGTCCGACTGGTCCTTTCATTGAGGACGCTACTGTTGAGACCCAGCGAATGAGAAAGGGCACCTACAGAAAGACCACAACAGTAGGCTTTAGGAAGGTTTTCCGTCTGGAGAAAACCTGACTCCAACTCAGGCCTTGTGGGTATTCAGCTTTTTCCGCCTGTGGGTTCCTGCCATCGTGGCTCTGGCTTTCTTGGCCTTCTGCTATGGTATTTACCCTGGAGGAATTTCACACTGTGCAAACAGTCTTTCCGTTGGCTATTTTGGTCAGCTCAGCTGGGCCTTAGGCCAACAAAGCAGTTTCTAAGCCCAGGCTTTTCCAGTTGCCTAGCCTGGAGAATTCAGAGCTGGTGAGGGAAAAGCATGCCCTGACTGGTTTTAGAGAACAAATATGGACCTCAAAGGAAGCTGACAAATGGGGTAAGAGAATTCACTTGGATGAAGAGAGCAGCAACCTTGGTAGTGAAAGACTCCAAATTGTACTGAACATTTCAATGAGAAGCAAACCTCAGCAATCACAAAAAGCATTATAAGGTGGGCACAGTGGCTCACAACCGTAAGACCAGCACTTTGGGAGGCCGAGGCAGAAGGATCAGTTGAGGCCAGGGTTCAAGACTGGCCTGGGCAACACAAGAAGATGTTATCTCTGCAAAAAACGTTTACAGCCGGGCGCGGTGGCTCAAGCCTGTAATCCCAGCACTTTGGGAGGCCGAGGTGGGTGGATCACAAGGTCAAGAGATCGAGACCATCCTGGTCAACATGGTGAAACCCCGTCTCTACTAAAAAAATACAAAAAATTAGCTGGGCATGGTGGCACGTGCCTGTAGTCCCAGCTACTCGGGAGGCTGAGGCAGGAGAATTGCTTGAACCCAGGAGGCGGAGGTTGCCGTGAGCCGAGATCGTGCCATTGCACTCCAGCCTGGGTAACAAGAGCGAAACTCCGTCTCAAAAAAAAAAACGTTTACAAACTTGCTGAAAGTGGTGGTGTGTGCCTGTAGTCCCAGCTACTTAGGAGGCAAAGGCCAGAGGATTGCTTGAGCCCAGGAAGTCAAGGCTGCAGTGAGCCATGTTTGCACCACTGCGCTCTGGCCTGGGTGACAGAGTGAGACCCTGTTTTAAAAAAATAAATAAAAATTTTAAACAGGCCGGGCGCGGTGGCTCACGCCTGTAATCCCAGCACTTTGGGAGGTCGAGGCGGGTGGATCACGAGGTCAAGAGATCGAGACCATCCTGGTCAACATGGTGTGAAACCCCGTCTCTACTAAAAATACAAAAAAATTAGCTGGGCTTGGTGGCGCATGCCTGTAGTCCCAGCTACTCGGGAGGCTGAGGCAGGAGAAATGCTTGAACCCGGGCGGCGGAGGTTGCAGTGAGCCGAGGTCGCGCCACCGCACTCCAGCCTGGCGCCTGGTGACAGAGTGAGACTCTGTCTCAAGAAAAAAAAAAAATTTAAACAAACAAATAAATAAAAACCATTGTAAAACAGCCCAATAACAGTAAAACAAATTTCAATGACTTTCATCAAATGAGAACAACGCTGGGCAGTGGCTTGCTAATGCTACAGGCCGAAGGAAGAAAGTGAGTGAGGGAGCCGGGCACGGTGGCTCACGCCTGTAATCCCAGCACTTTGGGAGGCTGAGGCGGGCGGATCACCTGAGGTCAGGTGTTCGAGACCAGCCTGACCAACATGGTGAAACCCCGTCTTTAAAAAAAAAAAAAAAAAGTGAGTGAGGAATAGAGATCTTGTCTCGACATTAACCCTTTACTGAGCCTCCCACCTTCCCTCCCTGTAACTCGGGCCCCCCAGCCTCAGGCAACGACCCTTAGGTGTGTCCACAATTTCATCAAGAAGTTAAAATTTCTCTCATCAGCTAAGATCCATTATGTCTCCCCTTCTCTTCAAGCAAAACCCCTTACACGAGTAACCTATTCTTACTGTCCTTAATTTCTCTCTGCTAGCTTTTCTTAAACCTGCTCCAGCCAGGCTCACCTTCCCCATGCATGCCACCAAAAGTGTTCATGTCACCAGACACTTCCATGTTGCTAAAAACCTAACGGTTACTTCTTAAACCAAATCGTCTGTGTTGCTCTGGCAGTTGATTGCTCTTCTGCCTTTTGATCTCGGCTCACTGCCACCTCCGCCTCTTGGGTTCAAGCTATTCTCCTGCCTCAGCCTCCTGTGTAGCTGGGATTACAGGCATCCATCACCACGCCCAGCTAATTTTTTGTATTTTTAGTAGAGACACGGTTTCACCATGTTGGCCAGGCTGGTCTCCAACTCCTGACCTCAAGTGATCCGCCTGCCTCAGCCTCCCAAAGTGCTGAGATTACAGACATGAGCCACCATGACCGGCCTCTTCCTTGAAACATTTTCTTCACTTGGCCTCTAGGACACACTTGCCAAGTTGGTCTTCTATTTCTCTGGCTAACTTCTCCCATATCTCCTTTACTGGTTCTTCCTCTCCTCTCTCAAATTCAAAATGATTGGGTTGCCCCAGGACTCTGTCTCAGGACCTTTCTTCTGTCTACACCTGTTTCCTAGATGATTTTCTCTTGTGTTGTGGGTTTAGAAACCCACAAGATATAGATTCTATGTAATTTTAAATCTCAAATTTCTATCTCCAGACTTGTATATCCAACTACCTACTGACATCTCCACTTGGATGTATTAATAGACGTCGTAAATCTAGTCCCAGTGCTCCCAATTTGAAGGAATTTTGACTCCTTCAAAATTCCTCCTTCAAAATTCCTCACTGCAGTGAACAAATAGTAACTCTGTCCTTCCAGCTGCTCAGCACTACAACCTTGGGAGCTGTCCTTATCTTTTTTCCACACCCTACACTTGACAGCAAACACTTTGGCTCTATCTTCAAAATATATGCCAAACCTGACTGCTTCTACCACCTCCTCTGTCATCACCTAGGTCCAGGTTTCTATCATGTCTCCTGTGGATTAACTGAGAAACCTCCTAGCTATGCTGCTGACCTTGACCCCATCTGTCTATTCTCAACACATCCAGAGTAAGACCTATCACACTTAAATGAAACCATGTTATTCCTCTGCTTGGAGGCCTCCAATACTATCCCATCTCCCACTCAAAGTAAGAGCTAAAGTCTCCACTGTGACACATAAGGCCTGTGTGACCCGACCTCTCTCACCTGCCCTATCATTCTCCCTCTCTCACTGCTTCAGCCATGCTGGCACCCTGCTGTTTCTGAACATACCAAGTATGGCCCCAGCTGAGGGCCTCTGCATTTGCTCTTCTCTCTGCTTGAGTTCTCATCCTTTTCCCCTCAACGGAGATAGAACAAGGCTCAATCTCCTCCCAACTCCTTCAGGGTTTTACTCAGATGTCACCTTAACACTGAGACCTTCCCTGACCACCCTATGTAAATTGTTCCTCCCACAACATTTTTTCCTTATCCTCGTTTTGCCTCCTTTGCACTTCTCACTGTCTAACAAATATCTATTAGTTATTCATTGTCTCCCACTAAGATGTAAGTTTTCTAAAGGCAGGGACTTCTCTGCCTTACTCACTAATGCACCCCTAGTCCCTGGCACATGGTAGGTGCTTAATAATCTATAGTTGTTGAATAAGTGAATGAATAAATCCTGGAGGCTTTAGAGCAGGAGAGCCTACAGAGAGTTTTGCAACCAAAGGAGAAAAGCTGCAGATTTGCATATCCTGGCACTAGGCCAGGATCCACTCCACAGCTGGGTCTAGCTGAGCCATACCCTGATGGAACCCTCAACCCCAGTCACCTCACATGTGGGCCAGTGCAGTCCAGTCCTGCTCCGGGTCAAAAATGACAAAGCCCACACCTCTCATCACCACATCAGGTACTACTGCATTTCAGTGCTTCTCTCAATTGACATGCATTGGGGGAAAGTTAAGATAATGAAGGCACTGGAATTTGAATAAGGCCTGTCTTTCTCCACCCTTAATTCTTCTTTTCAAAAAGTGACTATGTCATTTGCTAGTTTGTGTCCTGACTAGGTCACACCCCTTTGTACTGGAATGGACTCTGGAAGTGAGTGGGTTGTGGGGAGAACCTGATCAAAGCAGACCCAAGAAACAGCATCAAGTTTTTTTTTTTTTTGTCAAAGAATACTGGCCCTCAGAATTCTTAGAGAACAGGAGAAAAAAGAAAACAAGATATACTTTTTCCCCTAAAGAATTTAATTATGTGCTTTGGCACATTTATTTGTGAATCACTCCCCACATTTATCCTGGGCCAGGATCAGTTTTTTTTTTGAGATTGGAGTCTTGCTCTGTTGCCCAGGCTGGGGTGCAATGGCACGCTCTAGGCTCACTGCAACCTCCGCCTCCCAGGTTCAAGCTGGGACTACAGGCACGTGCCACTACACCTGGCTGATTTTTTTTATTTTTAGTAGAGATGGGGTTTCACCATGTTAGCCAGGCTGGTCTTGAACTCCTGACCTTAAGTGATCTGCCCGCCTCACCCTCCCAAAGTCCTGGGATTACTGGCATGATCACAAAGCCCGGCCCCGGGCCAGGATCAGCTGGAATGAGTGGTGATTTCATTTCCCCTGAGATGACACAGCTGGCTTACCATTTACTTTTTTAGAGGCTGGGAAATGTCTTGGTCTGTTTTCTTCTAGGCTGATCTGAGAAGATTCCTAATCATCAACTGGGAGCAGAAATATTCTGCTCCCAATTAAATGGCCTTGCCTGCTCACTCTTCCTCCCTATTCACACTCTCTTGGAGGCCACTTTGTGATTCTACCAAATCCTATAGGAGAGGTGACAACCCCAAAGAGGAGGCTCTAGAAAGATGACATTTGGAAAAGTGTAAGCTACTGTCTGCTAGCTTCCCCTGAGCCACTTTTACACTTTGATTGAGATGAAAGGCCACCTAACTGCCTAAATCACCACAAAGGGACAAACTGGTATCTCAGAGTAGTTAGCAACGAAAACAAGTAAGCTAAGCCTCTGCACTGCCATGTGGCAGGGCTCGCTAGGTATAGCAAGCATTTGTGATGTGGAGACACAATGCAGCAAAGGGAATGAGATGCCAATGAAGGATTCCAACAGTTGGGTCTGCAAGCATGCTTGTCCTATGACACACACAGCCGCGACATCTCGCTGCTTGGAGCTGCTCACTGGGGGCGTCTGAGAAACATCAGCCCTTGTTTTTTTTTTTAAAAAAAAAAGATGGGGTTTCACCATGTTGGTCAGGCTGGTCTTGAACTCCTGACCTCAGGTGATCCGCCCGCCTTGGCCTCCAAAGTGCTTGGATTACAGGCGTGAGCCACCACGCCCGGCCAACATCAGCCCTTTCATACCCCCTTGCTCCTGAGCAGAGCTCATCTCCCAAGAGCACATCAGCCTGCAACCCAGTCTGATGAGCATCACAGTAATCCCCTGTGCCAGTAGCGGCCTCTGAGCATCCTGAAAGTGCTTCCTAGACACGGAGTGGAAGCCATGACTTCCCCTAAGCTGCCAGTGCTGCCTCTGAACTCACACGGAGGTTCTTTTCTCAGTGTCCCCAGAGGCAGTAGAAAAATCCGTTTTCCATTTTGGAATCTATCAAGTAGGACAACTCTGCCACCTGGGTGCATCTCCTCAAGGGCAATCTCTACTCCCTTTCCTACACAGCCTGACAATACCATTGAGTTAGAAATGTTCCATGTTGGCTGGGCACAGTGGCTCACGCCTGTAATCCCAGCACTTTGGGAGGCTGAGGTGAAAGGATGGCTAAAGGCCAGGAGTTTGAGACCAGCCTGGCATAGAGACTGCACTTTTATTATTTTAAAGAAGAAATGTCCCATATTTTTACCCTCTTCACTCATCTTTCCACCTTGCTCCAATAGATTGCTGACAGAAAAGTGAGACCTCCTCCACCCTCAGGTCTCCTAAGAGAATGCTGCCAGCCAAAAAAAGATCTGCTGATAATTGAGGAAGAGCATCTTTAAAAAGATGCTCAGCTATATTTCAGAAACATAAAGATCTAAGTGTTGGCTCTATGATGGAAGAAATAAAGAGAAAGAACATTTTTTCCTCCTACAACAGGTCTAGACAGTACCATACAAGGAGTTGCATGAATATCCAAAACAAAAGCAAGGAAAAAAGAAATAAGCAAAAAAGCAACAACTGCATTCCAAAATGATGACCATTTCTCAGCCCAGAGATGTACCAGGTACTGGTTTAGTTCAGCCTGTAGGTGCTGGGAAGAAATTCACAAATCCAAGTCAGCTGCAAAAAGGGAAAACTCCAGACATATCACCCAATGAACCTCTAAGAAAGTACATGAGCTTCTCTGAACAGATTTTACTCCAGGTTTGCAGCCCACAAGGTTTAAGATCGGACTATGAGGTTAAATCTTCTAAACTCAGAAGTGGTCACGCTACTCCCTGAACTTTGTGTAATTCCCTACACACCCTTTAATGCAGTGTTTCTCTGCATCTTTCATTCCAGTCATTGTCCACCTGATCCAAAATATCCTAAATTTTTCAATGTTTGGAAGCAGGGTTTCCAATTTTTGTGTGTACAGAAAAGGAGGGAGAGGGTCAAAAAATAAGTCTTTGAAAAAGAACATGCTACATATCTATCACAGAAATATGAGTGGGCAAGATTTAGAGGATTGCTGAAACAAAGCCAATACTAAGGTCTACTGGTTGGCTGCAACAAGTTCAAGATGTCTTCGTAAGGGCCCTGGTTGGGGAATACTATACTTGCTTACAGTAAGCTTGGGAACTGCTACAGACCTGTAGCAAAGGGCTGTTCAGCTTCTCCAAAAGGCTGCTATTAACCACCGGAAGAACTAAGAAGTTCAAGGCCAAAATATAAAAATGAACCAACCACTCTACCTGCTGAAAATATAAGTTTCTTTACCCCAGACATTTGCCCAAATCTTTTTTTTTTTTTTTTTTTGAGATACAGTCTCACTCTGTCACCCAGGCTGGAGTGCAGTGGCACAATCTTGGCTCACTACAATCTCTGCCCCCTAGGTTCAAGCGATTCTCCTGCCTCAGCCTCCCAAGTAGCTGGGATTACAAGCGTGCGCCACCACGCTCAGCTAATTTTTGTATTTTTAGTAGAGACGGGGTTTCACCATGTTGGCCAGGCTGGTCTAAACTCAGGATCTTGTGATCCACCCACCTCGGCCTCCCAAAGTGCTGGGATTACAGGCGTGAACCCCCGTGCCCAGCCTTGTAGTTGCTTTTAACCAAAGAGGTTAAGCCTCTGTACAACCAAGAGGAAGAACTAGAATTAGAAAACTTACCAATTGCCCCAGCCAATGAGAATCCGTTTCCAACAGGTATTAATGCCTGTTAGAAGCCACTGGAACACTGACATCATCAGCCCAATTGATAGGTTGTCTGACAGATTCGCCCCCTTCATCACACACAAGAATTTAAAACAAAACAAGACACTGCAGTTATATTCATTATTGCAGACAATGGGTTTCTTTATGTTAGTTATTGAAATTACTGCTGCGTTCTGGACTCCACCATTATTCCCTTTGCAGCCTGTGAAGCTGGCCAAAACTGTAAACGTCCTAGCCCTAAAAATCGTAATCCAGAATGCCACCTCAATACAGCCCTCCACTGTAAAACTGAATGCCTTCTGGGGTACAGCACGAAACAGTTTTAGACAGTGCATGCCGGTGCACCTTGAAACAGTGTCTTTCCATCTGTAATGAAATCTGTGTAACAGGAAACTTGAGTCAATTCATTGTTTAAAGCAGATCTACTGGCTCATACCTTTCTCTAGGAAACAATAAGTGAACAAGAAGTAACCTCAGAAGAAGAAAGAACTTTGGGAGAATGCACTGAGAAAAGCCAGACTGAGTCCCCTTGGATGGAGTTAATTAAGGAACAAACATGACAAGATATTGGAATCAAAACCAAGGAATGCAGTGAGGACAAGTTTCTCAGTTGCCCAGAGGAGAAGACATAGTTCCTTTTGAACTAAAATTAGAAAGCCGCTGAGAAGGAAACATAAGAAGCATGGGTAAGAAGCTGAAAACCGTAAGTCAGCAAAGAGGATGGAGGTGTGTTGAGGAAGAGAGCAAGTATCTATTTTGTTTTATTTCTTCTGTAATTCCTTAAGATTGCACCTGAGCTTTGGGATTGCAGTAGTCTCCCCCACGGGGCGTCAGGTAACAGGCTGGGAGCTCTGGCAACAAGTTGCAAACTTCTCATAATTCTGCTAAGAGCTGGCAGATATCTAGCTGGAGGCTCAAGGATCCAAGTGTAAACATTAAAGGAAGGTTTTTGCCCACTACGCAGTGAGAGGTGATCTGCCTAGGGAGTGCCCTCGTGTCCTGACACCATCTCCCGATTAGGATACATCGGTAACCGGGCTGGCGTCGACGCCCAGCAGTGCCCATCTGGTTGACAGCGTCCGGATCTCAAGCGTTCCCTCGCCCCTCTCTGTACTCCGGGGAGCCCTGAATCGCTGGTGGGCATCTACATTTAAGAGTGCAAGAAGGCCCCTCAGACGCCGGGCGAGCACGAGGGCTGTCGGCTGCCTCCTCGAAACAGACCCAGGCATAGTCCGCCCAGGCTGGCGAGCAGTTCTGAGGTGGGTCAGAACCCAGCTGAGGGGTGCCAGGCCGCCCCGGTGCCCGCTCCTCTCGCAGGCCCCCGGAAGCGCCGCCTTCCCGCCCGGCGGGCTCCGAGGGGGCGGGGAGTCGAACGCCCCCTTCCGGGTGCCTCCGCCCGGCTGGCCAGCCCCGCTCCTCCTCCGGGCGGGAATCCTCCCTCCCCCGCCCCTCCCGAAGCCGGGCCCCGGTGTCAGGCCCGGCCCCAGGGGGGAACCCCCGGCCTCGGCTCCCCCTCCCCGCGGCCTCTGCCCGTCTTCCTGACCCTTGGGGGCCGCGAAGACCCCGCCGGCAACGGCCAGGACCCACCGCTCATTACGACATCTTCCTCCCTGGCCTCCGCCGCCTCCGCCGCCACCGAGAGCCTGACACCGCCCGCCTAGCACCCGCCAATCCCGGAGCCCGCCACCGCCCGAGCGACGGTAGCCTTCACCAATAAACGCTTGGAACATTGGGGACCGACAGCACTACTAACCAATCAACCAGAGGCATCTGGAGCGACGTTCACTTGGCCAATAGGTCTATGTTGTGTCACTGATCGACGGTAGAACCCACCAACCGGAAGCCAATTGAAGAATGAACGACATGTTCACCAGCCAATTGGAGGGAGTCAAGGTCCCGCCTACTGGGTGGTTGATGGACAGCAACAGGAAGCTGGAAGGTGAGGGGCTTAGCTGAGGAGTGCTTTTGTATTGGTCGTGGTTGACCTTCCACCCACCTCTAACCCAGAGGATGAGTGATAGATTTGCCCTGAAGCCAATCAGAAGTCCTTAGGGTGAGGCCCACAAATGCCTCATAAGTAGCATATACATTGCGCCTTAAGTCCAGTCTCTCCTAGGTGTGGCAGGAGCTTTCATGTGCTCTTCGGCAGTAGCCGGGTGCCACTCAACCCCATGCCTGGTGAGTGGAAAGCCACCAACCTTTTATTTAGTTCCTCCCTTGTCATCGCCTCGGTAGGGGCGACTTTGTACAGTGAAGCTCTGGGGTCCGGCATCATAGTGGGAGTTGGGGTTGTTACGCGACGCTTCTGAGGGTATTTTCCCAATCGGTTAAGCCCCCGTTAATCCTCACATGGTTATTGCGGCGACCCCCATAGCCCACGGTCCCTAACGTGTGCATCTGAATCATCTGAAGCTCTTTCTAAAGGCAGGTTCCACGGGCCGCCTCTTCTAATTCGACTTGGTACTTCACGGGGCGTGCCTAGAATCTGCATTTTAACAAGGGCCTCCCGTAGACAGAATTGCACGGTCGAGTTTGAGAAGCACTCTCCCGGGGCTACGCCAGTCCGCCAGTCAGAGCGTCGCTTTTGAAGACGAAAAAAAAAAAAAAAGGCAGCACTGCTTGGCCTCTGCCCCACTTGCCTTTACCTCGAAATGAGGTAAAGCACTTGGTAGGCACTATCCGGGTAGTTTTATCTTTGCTCCCAAGTCTTCCGACAACTTCGGAAGGCTGCCTGGCTTACTGAGGGAATCCATTCTGGCTGCAGATCAGCCTGGATTTGAAGCCTACTCATGCCACTAACTTAGGCAGGGTACCGGAAGTTCCCTGACCCTCGTGTCCTCATCAGTAAAACGAGGTTGATCACATCTACACCTTAGAGCAACGGGTTAAAAAAAAAAAAAAACAAAAACCATAACCCATCATGAGAAATACATTTTGCGTACTGACCACTACGCTTCTATTTGCATAAGAGTGTAATAAGGTTTCCGAAAACAATGCTTACTACTTGTGATGCGCTGATAGTTTCTATGCATATCCTATCCTATCTTACTCTCTTTCTTGTTGATCATGACTGGCAGTTTGAAAAACACTGCTAGAGCCAGGAGCGGTGGCTCAAACCTGTAATCCCAGCACTTTGGGAGGCTGAGGTGGGCGGATCACGAGGTCAAGAGATCGAGACCATCCTGGCCAACATAGCGAAACCCCTCTATACTAAAAATACAAAAAATTAGCTAGGCGTGGTGGCGCACGCCCGTAGTCCCAGCTACTCGGGAGGCTGAGGCAGAATTGCTTGAACCCGGGAGGCGGAGGTTGCAGTGAGCCGAGATTGTGCCACTGCACTCCAGCCTGGTGCCAGGCGACAGTGAGACTCTGTCTCAAAAAAATAAAGAAAAAAACAAAAACACTGCTAGAAAAGGTTGGTGTGATAATACCAAATGCAGAGCAGAATGCCAAGTACACAGTAATTGCTGAATAAATGTTAATAGCCTCTTCCAGTCTACTACTCTGTGTTAGCCTTTGAAAAACAAGACTTTAGACGATATCACTCCTAGTAAAGAGCCTTCATGGGATCCGTATTTCCTAGGTAAAGCCCAAACTCCATTTTTTTTTAGGCAAAGCCCTCCACGCTTTTTTTTTTTTTTTAGGGGACTGTAGCCAGATGAAAATCCACACTCTTTTTTTTCTTAACCTCAACATCCACCAGAGTACACACTCTTACTTGTGTATCTTTCATGCTTCATCTCCTCCCTCTACCCCGATTCCCCTCTTAGAAATTTTACCCTTTTCCCCCCAAGGAAAGATTTCACGGTTCCTAAACACTTTTTTTTTTTTTTTTTTAAGAGACAGGGTCTTGCTATGTTGCCCAGGCTGGAGTGCAGTAGCTATTCACAGGCACGATCCCACTACTGAGCAGCACAGGAGTTTTGACCTGCTCCATTTCAGACCTGGGCCAGTTCATCCCTCCTTAGGCAACCTGGTGGTCCCCCGCTCCCGCGAGGTCACCATACTGATGCCAGACTTAGTGCGGACACCCGATCAGCATAGCGCATTACAGCCCAGAACTCCTGGGCTCAAGCGATCCTCCCACCTCAGCCTCCTGAGTAGCTGTGATTACAGGCACAAGCCACCGCGCCCGGCATTTTTTTTTTTTTTTTTTTTTTTTTTTGTTCCTAAACACTTAAGCTATTTTCTACTAGTTTACTTCCTATCTTACCCTTCCTTCTGGTAAACTCCTATGGATCCATGGCTGGGTGTGATGGCTCACACCTGTATTCCTAGCGCTTTGGGAAGCTAGAGGCAGGTGGATCGCTTGAGCCCAGGATTTTGAGACCAACCTGGGCAACATGGTGAAACCCCATCTCTACCAAAAAAATTTAAAAATTAGCCACATGTGATGACTTGTAGTTCTAGCTACCTGGGAAGCTGAAGTGGGAGGATCACTTGAGCCTAGGAGTTTGAACTTACAATGAGCTATGATCACACCACTGCACTCCAGCCTGAGTGACAGAGTGAGACCCTGTCTCTCAGAAAAATAAACTCCTATGCATCCTTCAAAACCCTTCTCAAGGTCTGCATACCACACTCCTGGCCAGCCATACCTTCTTCCTTCTCTGCGCTGCCCCGGCACATGCAAAAGGACTTCTCTCACACACACTGTTTACACACTTTCATTCTCACTTCTGACTCTCCTGCTAGATTGAGCTGTGGTGGAAGGATTGAGGCCAGCACAGAGGAGGATCAGCAGGAAAAGTAAGTTAAAGAATGAATATTTGCATACAATGACATCTGCCTGACTCGTTTGTATAGTCCATGCATTCTGTTCCCAGGCCATTTTTCAAGTTCAGATTGCTTCACTGTCAAACCAAGGACTCCACCCGGGTTCCATGACTCACCTGTATTAGGGTACAGGGGTTTAGGGGGGTGGTAGGTGTGGTTGAATATCCTGCTGGGCCACTGTCAAACCTCTTCTGGGAGAAAAGCTGGGGGTAGCTATACTTCTATCCTAGAGACTCCATCATGAAGACAGCAGAGGTGAAGAAAAAAAAAAAAAGTAGGCCAAGTGCGGTGGCTCAAGCCTGTAATCCCAACACTTTGGGATGCTGAGGTGGGGCAGGTTGCCTGAGGTCAGGAGTTTGAGAGCAGCCTGGACAACATGGTGAAACTCTGTCTCTACTAAAGATACAAAAAAATTGGCCAGGCGTGGTGGTGTGTGCCTGTAATCCCACCTACTCCGGAGGCTGAGGCAGGGAAATTGTTTGAGGTGGAGGTGGCAGTGAGCCTAGATTGCACCACTGCACTTCGGCCTGGGCAGCAGAGTGAGACTCCAAAAAAAAAAAAAAAGAAAGAAAAAGAAAACAGAAGAATTCTGCAGTAGTTTTGAATTATTTGATTGGTTTTGCCCTTTTTTGACCTCCGGCAGTCTGCCTCCTAGGCCTCCTAAAGTGCTGGGATTACAGGTGTGAACCACCATGGCCAGCTGGTTTTGCCCTTTTAAAGGTCATCTTATCCTTGTTTTCTCTTTGTTTCTAGACTATCTTACTTTTTTCTTACTAGAGACAGCCGAGGAAGGAGATATTTTCTTTTTCTTCTTCTTTTTTTCTTTTAAAGACGGGGTTTCACCAGGTTAGTCAGGCTAGTCTTGAACTCCCGACCTCAGGTGATCCGCCCACCTTGGCCTCCAAAGTGCTTGGATTACAGGCGTGAGCCACCGCGCCCGGCCAGAGAGACAGTGTTTTTTTTTTTTTTTAAGATGGGGTTTCACCATGATGGCCAGGCTGGTCTTGAACTCCTGACCTCAGGTGATCCACCCACC
>PVKV010031050.1:0-21489 GCA_004027835.1 Alouatta palliata
CATTGTCAGTATTAGACAGATCGACGAGACAGAAAATTAACAAGGATATCCAGGACTTGAACTCAGACCTGGATCAAGCAAACCTAATAGACATTGACAGAACTCTCCACCCCAAATCCACAGAATATACATTCTTCTCAGCACCACATCACACCTACTCTAAAATTGACCACATAATTGGAAGTAAATCACTCCTCAGTAAATGCAAAAGAACGGAAATCATAACAAACAGTCTCTCAGACCACAGTGCAATCAAGTTAGAACTGAGAATTTAATTAAATTTGATGTTGCCTACATGTAATTATTTTTTGGCCTCTAATCACTCATTACTATTCATTTGGGATACGAATTTTCTCTTCTACACATCTTTTGTATTTTTCTTGTATATTTTGTTTATAATTTAATTAGGTACTATTTTGAATCCCAGATTCAAGTACTTTGCTATCACAGTGCATAATTTGGATCTTTTTTTCAATTCTAGTTGAACACTTCCCCACATGTAATTTATAGATGGAAATTAGAGAATCCTACAGTGTACAGAAATTATGCACTTGACACTAGTGTCATAGGTATTTTTTAAAATGTTTATTTTTATCAAATTTTATTTTAAAATCATTATAGACTTTCAAAAATATTGCAAAGATAATATATTCAAAATTTTCTTGTATACCCTTTACTCATATCCTGCTCATGTAGCAGCTTATATTCATGGTATAATTATTAAGAGTTAGAAATAAACATTGACAAAACATTTTTAACAAATGACTTTGTCCAGATTTCCCCAGATAGTCCACTAATGTACTTTTTATATTTCTGGATTCAAGTCAGTATATCACATTGCCTTTAGTTGTCTTTTTTTTTTTTTTCCTTTGTCTTCGCCAGTCTCTGACAGTTCCCGAGTCTTCTTATCTTTCATAGCTTTGACATTGGGGAATACTGGTCACATACTTTGTAAAATGCCCCTCCATTTGGATTTGTCTGCTGTTTTCTCATGATGAGATTAAGGTTATATAATTTCTGAAAGGAATGACACAGAAATGATGTGCCCTACTTATCACATCATGCTAGGAGGAACATGAAGTCGATATATCTTACTACTGGTGATGTTAATCTTTATCATTTGGTACAGGTGGTTTCTGCAAGTTCCACTGTAAAATTACTGTTTCTTTCTTGTTTGCAGGCTCTAGTCATTAGGTCACTAAGTCCAGCCCACATACACAGGGAGAAGAATTAAGCTCCATCTTCTGGAAAGAAGTATATGAAGGTATCTATGAAATATTTTAAAACCATCACAGTAATTAATAAATACTTTGGGGAAATTACTTTGAGGCTGTAAAAATGTCATGCTTATCCTAGCCTAATTGGTTCAGCATTCATTACGGAAGTTGCCTGCAGCAATTATTATTGTAGTGCTCTAATAGTGATTTTCTAATTCCCCCTTTTTCTCCACATTTGTTGACTGGAATTATTCTGTAAGGAGATGTTGTTTCTCCCCTATTTATTTACTTATTTATTCATTCAACATTAATGTATACCAAGATAGAGTCATGGATATTTATTGTGTTATTTGGTTTAAAATGCATATACTATAAATATTTTGTCATTGACATGGTTCCAGATTAATCTACGGACAGCTCTTTCAAGTTGTTTCTTTGCTGCCCCAACCCCAATTTTCCAAGGACCTCTGCTCCCTTTTTTGGAGACTGGTCTTTATAAATCTGGGCATTTAGAATTTAGGCATTAGATGTACATATTCATATTCCTGCTTAATTTTAGAAAGACTAATCATTTTAACAAAATCATGATAACTGGTTAACTTTACTTGCTTCTTGGATGGTTCTTTTCTATTTCTTTCTTTGTCTCTGAGCTATTCTTCCTCAATATTCTCCCAATTGTGTGATATCAGAGCACATTAATACACCTCTTAATTTTGGATTTACTTTCCTTATTTCTTCTTTTCAAGAATTCTGAACATTCTGAAATGCTCCTTCCTTTTGCTCCTCTGTTCTTTTCTATTACCTGTCAATCTTTAAAAGTTTAGCCAATATCACAGATTCTCAATTTACCTACAATACTGACTTCCTTCTGTCTCCAGTTTGCCAGTCAGTTGAGCCCTCTTTCATGCCTAACTTGGTTCAAATGTTATATTTGCCACATCCATCCTTATGTATTTCAAAATACCCCAATTTTTATCACTAGGTATTAATTTCCATGGTAAGACAAAAGAGGGTTACCAAACAGTAATTTCCAGATTGAGTTGAACTTCTGAAGAATATTTGTTATCATTTCCCTGGACTTCCTTTACATTCTTGCATGATACCAGCTTGCAATAAAAAAAATAAAAATAATAAAACATAATAATAAGGCTGCCTACAGATCAAAATGCCAGTCTTCTCTCTGTAATCCAGGCCCTCAGGAAAGTCATAATTATTAGAAAAAGACAAAATCCTAGAATTGTTTAATATATAAATGCTGCATTAGTTAAGGTGTAGGTTCAGATATTAGTGTAACAAAAACCCAAATTAACAATTGTTTAAACTAGACAGAAATGTATCATTCTTCTGCATATAGTTTGAGGCATGTAAACCAGAACAACATAGGAGTTCTGCCATATGAGGTCATCAAAGAAACCTGGTTCTTTCTGACCTCAGGATATTGTGCAGTATTTAGGGTTGTCCACATGATTCAAGGTTGTACAATACCATGTCTGCCCTGCAGCACACAGGAGGGGCCAGAGATAAAAAGGAGAAGGCAATTTATTTCCTATTAAGAGCATAAACATTATATTACATACATCTCTTCATCTGCCATCCCTTTGAACAATCCTTGGACACATGGTTACACAGACACACTTAACTGCCTACATGACTGGGAAACACAGTGTTTACACTAGACCATCACACATCCAGCTAGAAATCAGGTGATTTCTAGTATTATAGTAGGAGAGAAGTAATGTTTGAGGACTATGAAGATTGCCTCTTCCAAAAATACCAAAGCCTCTATTTTCCCTTTAATATGTCTCTTTTCTCCCCTAGTCTCACCCGGGTTTCGCTATCCTTAACTCTCTAAAACTGACTCATTGATTGTTTTCCCATGCAATAATCACACTCCCTAAACATAGGATATTCTAAACCTGTTCACTAATGATCTCTCATCTTCCTCTTCTATGAAAACCAATGATATGTAATGTGAGCCTGCACTACACAAGCCCATGAATAGGAACTTTGTGAAATTAATTGCATGAAAACTATAACTCCACACTGATTTTGCCTGCTCAATAAATATAAAAATTAAAGAATTCTCTAGATTCCAGCAGTTTATTAAAATATTACTTGAAAACATTATTGCTTCATCTATTGTTAATAAAAAATTACTGTTGACCTGCCATCAGGACAGCATTATTATGTTAAAAACTGTTCTCTGCACTCACAATTATTATAAAACAGATTATTGATGACATCATTCTCTGTGAAAAGTATCAATTGCTTCTCATTGTCTTCTTTCTAAAATTTACCTCTTTTGACTAATTTTCATGACTTTTGGATTTAGAGCTTACCTATTGAGCAAACAAATAGTTACACAGAAGATATTAAATCATTACATATTAAATGACTTCTAATCCTATGACAATTATTTTCCATGTTTGAGCTTTTATTGGAGGCTGCATTGTTCGTTTACTGGTACAAGAATACGCAAACCTGATCTTATGGAATAACATAATCGACAGTGATCTTTCTTCTAATTTCCTAAGCCAGCCCAACTGAAAAGACCATGCATCCTCATAAAACCAAGCATGAATAATTATCTGATAAATCCCAGAAGTTTCTTGTTTCTTTGTTCCCAGACGTTTTTGTTTGTCTGCTTGTATTATTTTGTTTTTCATGTATCCAGAGTTGCCAATGGCCTTATCTTTCTCTCCAAAGGAGGTCCTGCAGCTTAATGTGACACATAAAATATGTACATAATGATAAATTTTCCTCCAAATATTGATTGTACATTCTCCTTTTCATATTAATAGTGGAAGAATCATTTTTTCTTAAAAATATTTTCTGTTTTTATACTTTAACGTACATTATGAATCAGAGCACCACAAAATTATCATTAGATTTATAGAAAGATTAATACAAATGACGGTTTACTTCTAACTTATGCTCCATTACGGAATTTTAATCAGATAGCCCTATTCTACTTCTAATTTGACTAAACTGAGCATCAAATTCACCTTCAAGTTCTCTGAAAACAAAATGATCAATTTATAGGTCTATCTTAGAGTTTTCTTTTGAAATTTTACCTTCCATATTATTTTTCCATGAGGACCACTATGTTCTTAAAACTCTGTATAAATACCACTTTAACATTACTTTCCTGTATAAATTAGAGAAGGCCTGAACCACTCTTTGCCTGCCATCTCTCTGCTGCTTTCCAAGGCCGATCATGAGCTGTTTCACTACTGCTGTATTGCCAAGCTTGCCATGTGTCGTCTTCCAGTTGTCTTCCAAAATATAGCACCATTTCCCACATTAACACTTATCTGTGAAGACATTTTGTACTGTAATCGGGTTCCTCCAGTGTGTAAAACACACACTTCCAAGTTCAGTTGAAATCAGCAATGTCGGGTGTGGGACCTAGTGTTCGATCTGCATAAGAAAAGGAAAAGAGGGAAATAACCAGGAAACTCAAACATTCTATACTAAGTCATAGCTTGAATCAATCATAAGAACTGATATAAGTGATATTTAGTACACATTTTTAAATAAGTCTACAGTCATCACCAATTTATCCCTCTTTAAAAATCACAAACATCTATATATGATCAAGCTTGAGTGGGAGAGAGGGCAGTATTTGTAAGAGATATATAGAATAAGAAAGAACAAATCAGCTTGTCTCATAACATCCATTCTTCATCCTGGAAATTTCTCCCCACATTTCTTCCTGTGATTTCCTAGAATTTAATAACCTTCACTACAAGGTTTCCAGATACGTGGCACCAAATATTTTGGATCATCCCCATATCTAAAACCGACAGGCCTAACGAATTTTAAGGTTGCATAGATCATAACTGAATCTATTTTGATTATAAGCATTATAAGAAAATAAGAATATAGGGAAAGCAGTTATAATGCTTAAGGTTATAAGTACATTTATATATTTCTATATAAGCATCTGTATATTTCTATATAATGCTTATGGTTACAAACATTATAAACTGAATGATTATAAGCATTATGAGAAAATAAAAATACAGGGAAAGCAGTTATCACAGAGACTTTAGGTGAGGAAATACAGAATGATCTCCAGCTCTAATGGTATAAAATCCAAGAAAACTTATAGCTCTAAACTTCTGAGGCCAAAAAGAAAGACTTAGGGATTCCTTAGGGACACCTAAAAAAAAAATAGTTACAATCTGATTAAACCATCCAACACCAACTGTTCTCAGTAAGGGCATTTGTCAGTGACCTCACTCTCCAGGAGAGAGTGGTACAGAATTGGCAACCAATGGATGATTTTCAGGAATCAGTAAAGTCAATTGGCAATGCCTGAGAATATGTATTAAAGTTCAGGCTGACTCTTGATTAAGAAAAAAAGCAGTACAAGTATTTTTTTCAAAATAGAAATTTAGTGCAAGACATAAGAAGAGAAAAAATAGCCTCCAGAGAAGAGAAATATAAAAACAAAAAAAGGGGAGGGTTTGGTAGGAGATTGTAAAAATGAATAGAGCAATGAAACTAAGCAATAACATGGAAAGATGGTAAATTTTGATGTATCATATTTTGGTCAGCTATGGAAGTTGGCTTGCTGGGGAAGAGACAAAGATGGCTCTGGGGAGTAATAGAAGCAAAGAAGCGGAGACAGAAAATATGCTGAATATAGTCTCAGAGTTGGGAATCTAAGTTCAATTTTTAAAAAGTCAGGTTTCATAAGACAGAGAAGTGCAGAAGCAAATAAAATAGAATTTTCGAGCACACTATCAAGTGGGTCTGGCACGCTGCTCCTCTTGCTTTTTATTAAATTCAGCCTTAAGTTAGGAGTTTAATTCTAGATTTCACCATACAATACACATTTTTAAAGCAACACACACCCCTCAGCATTTTCAAGAAGACTGAGGAATGTGTAGAAAGGCACTATGCAGCTACTCTTATTAATTCAATTTTGGTGAAGTATGAAGAGAAATTCAAGACTGTATTATCCAATCAGTTTGGTTCAGCATTGTCAGGAAAGAGAACTTGTAAACACTCTTAATAAAGAATAAACATTCATAATTTCAGGTTGCCAATGTCAAGAACTGAAACAGAGTAAGTGCACCTACATCTGCTTCTACAATTCCTACACTCCCATAATTTTCCTCAACCCCAAATCCCACCTCCACCCCTCAGTATTTCCATCTCTTTTCTGCTGACAACTACATTTCCACTTCAATTGTATTCCTTCTCTCAGTCTTAGGGCATTTGGTTCTTTCTTAATGCTCTGCATTGACAATGATGGCAGCCACTGTGTTGGTGAGTATGTGATAAATATTATTGCAGTCTGGATAGTGGTACAAGGATCAGTATTTCCATAACACCTGCTACAATGTCACAGAAGTTTCTTCACAGAGTAATGTTTCTAAATGTGCATTGTCCATGTGACCTCTGAGTCAATGTGCACACTTTTATTCAGTGTTCATCCGATCCCTCTTTCCACATGCTAATTGTTAAAAGTGAGTCACTAGGGTCAGGTCACTTGAGGGAAGAGATGTACAAGGGCATAAATACCAAGAATGGTGATAACAGCGGGCCACCTCAGACGGTGCCCACCACATCATGTTTCACCAGATGCCCTGACTCACTGTGGTTGGCACAAACTGAAATGACCCACGACCCTGGCCGATATATGTAAAACCTCCTCCTTTTGCAGTGTGGGTAGAACCTCTAAATATGCTGAGATAGCAATCCAGTGATTGCGTTAACACTGTATGGATGAGTTGACTGTCAGATAGACTATCTGTATGGATCTGTCTGAATCACATAAGCCCTTTACAAGCAGAGAATGGTCTTCATGTGGTGGCAGATGAGGAGTTAGAGAAGGTAGAATGTCGAAGGATATTCAAAGCTAGCTGATTATTCATTGTTGACTTTGAAGGCAGACAAGGCTGCGTGGAAAGAAACAGAGGGCAGCCTGTAGGAGCTGAAGGGAGCCCGCTCTCACACCAGCAAAAGATTGGGGACCTCAGTCTATATCCACAAAAAAACAAATTCTGCCAATAACCGGAATGAACTCTGAAGGAGATCCTTCCCCAGAGCCTCCAGATGAGGCCTTCGTTCAGCTTGGATTTCAACCTTGTGATACCCAAACAGAGAACCACTCACGTTATGCCAGACATCTGACTTACAGAGCTGAGGGATGACAAAGGGTTCCTGCTTTCAGCCACTCCATTTGGGTAATTTGTTACACAGCAACACAAACTAAAACACCCAGGTAAATCACCTTAACGTCCTGAGGGAAATTCTCCTGGCGCGTCTTCAGTGTTTAGACAACCCTGGACAGAGATGAACATCTGTGCAGTAGGTTCATCCTTTGGAATTCTTCTAGTGGTATATTTAACAGTAGATGTTATTGTTAAACACATATGCACATATATACACACATATATAGACACATGAATGCATATATAAAAAATATATGCATATATAAAAATATATATATTAAAATATTACATATATAATATACATATATAAAATCTAGCTCTTAGGATTGCTTTCTCATTTATTGCAACCTGGCCATTCCCCCAAGTCAGTAGCTCTGTTTTAGTCCATTCAGGCTGCCAAAATAAAATACAAGAAACTAGGTGGCTTCTAAACAACAAAAATTTATTTCTTATTGTTCTGGAGGCTGGGAAGCCCAGATCAAGGTGCCAGCAGATTTGCTGTCTGGTGAGGAACTGCTTTCATTGCGCCTTCTCACCATGTCTTCAGGTGGTAGAAAGGGTGAAAGAGCTCCCTCAGGCCTCATTTCAAAGGGCACTGATCCTATTCCCCAGGGCTCTGACCTCACAGTCTAATCATTCCCATAAAGGCCCCACATGCTGATGTCATCACCTTGGGGAGTGAGGATTTCAATATGAATTTCAGGGGGACACCAACATTCAGACCGTAAGTTCTATAAGTTTTGTGGGTGATTGACTGAAAGGTCAGAAGTGTTTCCATGATAATACTAAGACTTCAATTTTTTGCTTCACTCTTAGTCTCTCACAGCATACAGTAGACGTTTTCTGAGGCCACATTTTGTGTGATTATTGCAACAGATTTAAGGCAGAGGCAGATGATTTCTAGTGAGGCAGACAATTTAAAAATTAAAACAATGTCACTCTTCCCATTGTTATTTTTCATTTTGGAAAACATGATTGTTTTCTATAGAAACATTATTTATCTTGTCTTAAATACCTGAAATAGACCTTCAGGTATCTGAGTTTTCTTAGATGTTTATTTATGCAATCGATTTTCTACTGCTCTTTTTAAAAGATATCATAAATAATGGTATCGATAATTTTGCAATATGTATTGCTTACATGGAAAATATCAACAGATGCAACCCATTTAAGCAAAAGTTTTTTTTGAGTTCTCAATATTGTTTAAGAGCATAAAGTAATTTTGAGACCAAGACATTTGAGAGTTCCTAATCTAAATCTTTCCTCTTAGTAGATGCATTCAGAGTTCACTGAATGAATAAAATGCATTTTATACTGGAATACTTGTTGTTTTTGTGACTGTGAATTCCTATACCTTTTATTTGAAAGTACTCTAGAAAAATGCAGAACTTAACGTAGGCATACCTTTGATACAGCAGTCCCCATCTGAGTATTTAGCCTAAGGAAAGTAAGTTGTTATAAGAGAGAGAAATACTAGCAACTGTATTAATCAAGGAAGGCTAAGCTTATATTCTTCTAACAAAGAAACTCAAAATATTGATGATATAACAAATGTGAGGTTAAAGTCTCAGGCATGCTGTACGTCCACAATGAAACAGAGGGTACTCTGCTACAAGGACCCACCCAGAGACCAAGAAAAAAGTAACAGTTTTGCTATTATTAGTTCCGCTATATATATATGAGCTCGATTATGCAAAAACTAAGTCACTGACACATTTCTTATTTTAGCACAATGTTCAAATATACTATACAAATGTTGTGATACAATCCCAATTACTTATGTGGAAGAGGTTAGATAGAAGTCATAGAAAAGTATTTGATTTTTTAAAAAATCCAATTTGAAGTGGAGGTCTACATTATTGTAATTGCCTGTTCTCTTATTTCATCAATCTAAATATCTCATTTTCTTTCTCTTTGAATAATCTGCAAAATGTACCCATACTTGTCTTTTATATCAGTGAGTTTTAAGAGAAATGTGTTTTAGACAGAAAATTTTGGATGATGTTCAAAAAAATAACATTTTTGCCAAGTTGCTTTGACAAATAATTAGATTTGAAATGTGTATTTAAGTTTTAGACTGGCAATTGCTGCCTAGCAGATATTTTAAGCCAATAAAGCACAAGTAAATTGTACAGATGACAGACCTAAAAGTTCATAACTTTTTATCTAGCAGTCTATTGTTGATGGGAGGAAAAGTGGGTGACATATTTTTGAACAGTGGTAAATTTTTTAAAACACAAAATTGTCAATTTTTTCATCTAAAATTCCACTTTTGAGTTAGATGACAGATACCAGCAATGTTTTTCATGAGAGTTTAAACATGAGTTAGATGCTTACATCTGAGAGTAACTCATCAACCACATTTATATATATCACAAAAACATTGTGACCCCACCCAAAAATAAGTCTAGGTTCTCAAATCATCTTTAATATTAACTGTGCTTCTGAAGGAAGATTTATTACAAAAATAGTCTTTCAAAGGTCATTGAAATAGACCTTCAGGTATTTGAGTTTTCTTAGATGTTTATTTGTACAACCTAAAATATGACATTTGCTGACATGGCTTTGCCCAACGAACCAAATTAAACCACACACAATGTTCCCAGAGCCTGTTTTTTGCTTCATTGTTGTTGTTATGTGAGATAAAAATACAAAAACACAATCCTGATTTAAAAAAAAAAAGTGACACTTGACAAACACCACAGTAATAACTGTTATAAAGAATCATAAATGGATGCTAAAATTAGTGAGTTAAAAAATTATAAGGATCAGGATATTTGCATAGCCTCAAAATACTGCTCCACAAGACACTAATTAGATAGGGGAAAACCACATTACAGTGCTTATGCTTGGAAGACACCAGGAAGTGGTAAAAGGTAATCAGTAATAAGACGTAGAAGGTGACACGTTCTTCCCGACATCCTACACTCACAAGGGTAGACGTCCTTTTGTGGTATTTGTGCCAAAAAAATACATAATCTAAATTTAATCATGAAGAGATATCAGACAAATCTGAATTTAGAGACATCTAATTAAATAACCAATACTCTACAAAGAAGTCAATGTCACAAAACACAAAGAAACAGCTCACATTGGGCACGAGTAAGGAGACAGAACAAATAAATGCAACAGGGATCCTGGATAGCAGTCTGAACCAGTTACTTGAATAGATGGTCAAAACACGAGTGACAGCAAACTGACACAGGAACAGAAAACCAAACACCGCATATTCTCACTCATAGGCGGGTGTTGAACAATGAGAACACATGGACACAGGAAGGGGACCATCTCACACTGGGGTCTGTCGGGGGGAAAAAGGGGAGGGGCAGCGGGGGGTGGGGAGTTGGGGAGGGATAGCATGGGGAGAAATATCAGATACAGGTGATGGGGAGGAAGGCAGCAAATCACACTGCCATGTGTGTACCTATGCAACAATCTTGCATGTTCTTCACATGTACCCCCAAACCTAAAATGCAATAAAAAGTATATATATATTTTAAAAAAAAAAAGAAACACAAACTAAATAAAAATAAAGTTTCTTAAAAAAAAAAAAAAAAAAAAACACGAGTGAAGCCTGTAGATTAGTCAGTGACATTGCATCAGTGTTAATTTCCTGGTGTAATTAATCATGCTATGATTATTAAGAGTTTAACACTGGGAAAGCTGGGTAAGGCATAAGGGTATAAGGTATAAATAGGCATACTATTTATGTAACTTTTAAAAGTCTGAAAGTATTTCAAAATGAACATATTTTAAAATGACTTATTTTTGAAACATGTTGACAGATATGAATATTATGAGGCTACAACAAATACATTTGGAACTAGGTAAAAATAAAAAAAAAACTATTAAATGGCAAGAAACCTAAACACAAATGGAAATTGAAAATATGATGAAAATGGTTATTCAAATCAGTGGGGGAAAAGGATTGTTTCATGCTGTTAAGAAAAGAGAAAAAAAGATTAGTTACTGTAGGATTTAAACTTACAAAATTAACTATAATTACAGGGAGTATTTATAAATGTGAAATAAGCAAGATCTTTCTGAGAGAATAGAAAACTTTAAATGAAAACAGAAAATACAGAAACAAATAAAAAATCAGATGAAAGACTATAGGGAAATAAACGACCAACCCAACTGGAGGTAAATATGATGCCAAAGGCTATGAATAGCTGTATCATGGAAGACTTAACATGGCAAATAAAGTTATAAAATGATATCCAAATTCTCTCACAGGTAAAAGAATGAAATATAAAACGACATTGAGAACAAGCTTTAAGAATCAAATTTGAAAAATCTAAAAACAATATATGAATAGCACATAGGTGAAGGGTTGGGAAATACCAATCCCTTATACAGCTGATGCATTTGTCAACAGGGATGACATTTTGGATGACAATTATTTAACAGCATGTAGCAGAATTTCAAAAACACATGCTCTTTTATTCAACAGTTCCTCCACTAGGAATTTACTTGTGTAAATGTACTTGTCTTTTCTCAACAGTACCCTAAGGATGTCTATTTCCTGATAGTAGAAACTCCATGGGCAAACAATTTGTCTATTTATTCCCTGCCAAGTTCTTAGGAGGAGATGGCACGTACTCAATGCTCACTACATGCTTGTTGAATCAGTGAATGAATGAGTCAATAAATGAATCAATCAATTAATTACAACATTGCACAGCACAAGTTACATATACATGCCCATTAAATAATCTATGATACTTCATGTCCTATGATATCACACAGACGTTTAGATGTCTGTTTTAATAAGAAAGATCTGTATATCTATCTGATCTTCCAGATCTTCAAGTTTAACGCAAAGCCAGCTCTTAACCATCTATTGACAAAATTTTACTTAATAAATCAGTATCATTTTTTGGTTTTCTTTTTACCGTCCCTTGAACCCATAATGTGGGCCATTTATTCCATAAACTTTGGATGAAACTTGCCCAGTCTTCATAACTTTTCCAGTCAGCGGCAGGTAACAAAAAGACTTCAGGTCATTTTCAGACATGCAATCTTCTTGTTTTTGAATTAAAAGTCCTACGGAGTCAATTCCATAGTTTTCCCATTGAAACTCACTCTTGCTCCCAGCTGAGGCCCGCTTCAGGGAGTGTGGGCTGAAGGAGGGACCCTAGGAGCAGGGAAGAGTAGGCATCCTTGCCCTTCTTCTTTGCTACTCTCTTCCCTATAGTGGCTCTGAGTTTTCTCCATGAGAAAGGGGAGAGGGGCCAGACACAGATGTAAGCCTGGTGGTGTACTCTGGACGTGGCCAATATCCCATGTTGATTTTGTTCTCTCTTGTCTTCTTGGGAGGCTCTCTTGTGCTCACACTGGACATGCCCAGTACCAGCTTCCCCTCACCTTCTGCAGGTCTGGGTCTCAAGCCTCACCTGGGGTGTCCTTCCAGGCTGTTCTCATAGAGCTTCAGGAGGAGTTCACATCCAACTGATGGTGTAGACACTTCCTTGGCCACCCCTGCCCTGGAGAAAATGGCTTCTCTCAAGTGATCTCAGAGGCCTACTCCCATCCTACACCCAGAAACAAGTTCTCACCTTTCCCACCTCCACCTGGGGTCCGAAAGAACCAACTACTCACTTCATCAAAGGAAAAAGACTAATGAAAGGACAAATATAATTAAATCTTCAGGTCTGCCACAGTGGCTCTTACCTGTAATTCCAGTACTCTCGGAGGCAGAGGACTTCTTGAGCATGAGTTCAAGAACAGCCTGGGGAAACACAGGGAGTTGCTGTCTCCACCAAAGTAAAAAAGAAAATTTTAAATCAGGTGGTCATCTTAGCACAGGCCTGTGAGCCTACCTATTCATGAGGCTGAGGCCAGAGGAAGCCTTGAGCCCAGGAGTTTGAGACCGAAGTGAGGTATGATCATTCCACTGCATTTCAGCCTAGGTCACAGAGCAAGATTGTGTCAAAAAAAAAAAAAAATCAAATATTTACATTCAGAGTAAAGTGCAAAAATAAAAAAGTTTATCCAGGCCCTTAAACAATCTAACACTGAATGTGATACGATTTGGTGTGTGCTACAGAACTATGTAGAATCTTATTTGGATAAACTTCTTTTGGACTCAGTATCAAAAAACAATTGTCAAATATAACGATTTTAACGATTTTTAGCAGCTGTAATTCAGACACCTGGAGTAATAATCTGTGTCAGTAATAAAACTGAAGAAATACTGTGGTTTAAATATAAATTTATATTAACTCTAAAATACAGGTTTTGCTTTTTAAATTAATAAACACCATGCTCTATATAAATTTATTTTTAATATATCACATTTGACATAATCTTGTTTTAAAAAAAACAAGTATTTTTTGTAATGCCAAGCACTGAAGTCTGGCATTATGTGGTGTCTAATGAATATAGCTACAGAATGAAGCGTGGGATGATATGTGTTTTTTAAAAAAATCTATTTTCAGCAACACTGCAATAACAAATAAAAAAAATGTATCTGAGACTCTTTCTTTCTTCTGAGCAATCCCAGCCTAGATATCGACCCTTTGATAGATTGTATGTGTTCACCTGGCTACTCATGCAAAGACTGAGTAGGAATTTTGAATTACATTTTAAAAATGTTAATTTATAAAACATGCTCAATAACCAAGGACTGACTGAATTTAACAGCATAAACATACACACCCAAAGGTGTGTTACCCTTTATTCTAAGAATAATATTTTCAAAGATTTATTTCATAGCTAATATATAAGGAATAATGAGGTAAGAACAAAACCAACACACAAGCACATTTGAGGAAAAATATGACTAGATGAAAACAATAAAGCCATTTCAAAGTATTCTCCTCATACTGTGTTGATATTAATTGAAAACTTTTAATTTTTAAATTGAACTTTGAACAGATTGTAATGCTTTAATGTAAAAATGCCTCCTATAAAATGTGATGTAGAACTGCTATTTCTAGGAATGTGGCAGGCTAAATATCCAGAAAATTGTTTCCTGAAATGTGAATAAAATATTCACCCATGATTTTAAGTGCAAAAGTAGAGAAACAGAAGAATATGTCAGGTACGAAAATCATGGGGAACTGGAAACAAGAGGTAGAAACTTGTGAGTAATGCTAATGTTCCCATTCTGACTTCGTAACCAAAAAGCTGCAGTGTGAATTGCTTCATAACATAGATGACATATGATTGGGCATTGATATGGTTTGGCTGTGTCCCCACCCAAATTTCATCTTGAATTGTAATAATGCCTACCTGTCAAGGGCTTGGCGAGGTGGAGATAATTGAATCATGGGGGCAGTTTCCCCATTCTGTTCTCATGGTAGTGAGTAAGTCTCATGAGATCTGATGGTTTTATAAATGGGAGTTCCCCTGCACAAGCTCCTTTGCCTGCCACCATGTAAGAAGTAACTTTGCTCCTCATTTCCCTTCTGCCATGATTGTGAGGTCTCCCAGCCATGTGGAACTGTGAGTCCATTAAACCTCTTTCCTTTATAAATTATCCAGTCTTAGGTAAGTCTTTCTTAGCAGCATGAGAACACACCAATACAGGTATGCAAAAGGAGGGCTTGGCAATGGAACCCCACAAAGGTGGTTCTCTTAAGGAACTACACCTTTGGTAAAGGATGAGTTTTAAAAATAAAAGAAGTCAACCCTTCAGAAACGGGGTAAGACACTTTTCTATCTTCAGGTTCTTCTCTACAACTTCCTCATCATATGCATTCTCACATGAGTTTGAGTGCCTGATTCAGGTTAGCAATATCCCTGAGTATTTGAAGCACCAAACAGCACTCTCTGGGAGGCACATTTTCATATCCAGACACACAGGATTCTCATAGATAAAACCCCACTGAATAGAAGATCACAATTTAGAAAAAAGAAATGATAAAAGCAAAAGGAAATAAACCATTACTAAGAATTACTAAAAATAATAAAGAATAAAATAAGCCACCTTACAAACTTCAGGTAATGAAATATTCAGGTATGAAATGTAAAATAAATATGGAAAAGTTTTTCAAAATACAAAATTAAAAAATGTGACTTAAACAAATACTACAAAAAGAGTAGGAATACTTGAAAAATAACTAATATTGAGGATCCAAGATGGCCGAATAGGAACAGCTCTGGAGTGCAGTTCCCAGCAAGAACAACGCAGAGGGCGAGTGCCCACTGCATTTCCAAACAAATTTTCACTGCCCACAGACCAGGAGATTCCTGGGCCAAAAAGCATCATGAGTTTTCGGCATGGCAGTTTCAACCGGTGCCAGATTGGTGCACAGAAACTCACATAAATCTGGGCAGCCATTTCAACTGGTACCTGGAATGCCTGGGAGACAGAGCCGCCCATTCAAGTGAAAGGGAGGGGGCAGAGACAGGAAGCCAGACGATGTGGCTTGGCGGGTACCACCCCCACAAAACAAGCAATCTGAAGTTCTCTGGACTGAGAGTTTCACAGCAAGCGCAGCTGGACCCAGGACGGTCCAGCTCAGTGCAGGGAAGGTCGACCACCACTACCGAGGCAGTCCCCCACTACCAAGGCAGTTCACACAGCAGCTGGGCAAAGCCTGTGGCAGCTCAGCAACACCAACACCTCTGCTGGCAGACTGTGACTAGACTACTCTGTGCAGGGCAGGACATCTATCAAAAAGGCAGCAGCACGACAGGAACTTATAAATAAAGTCGACCTTCCTAGGACAGAGCACCTGGGAAAAGAGGCAGTTATGAGTTCCACTGCAGCAGACTTAAAAGTACCTGCCCAGCAGCTCTGCACAGATCAATGGAGCTCCCAGCACAGCACTTGAGCTCCTATAAGAGATAGACTGCCTCCTCAAGCAGTTCCCTGACCCCCCATATACCCAAAGAGAAACCTCATAAAGGAGAGCTAGGCCAACATCTGGCAGCTAACCTTCTGGGATGAAGATAACAGAAGAAGAAACTGGCAGCAACCCTTACCATTCTGCAGCCTCCACGGGTGATCACCAGGCAAGCAGGGTCTGGAGTGGACCTCCAGCAGTCCTGCAGCAGAGGGGCCTGACTGTTAGAAGGAAAACTAAAAAACAGAAGGAAATACTTCATCATCAACAAAAAGGACATCCACTCAGAGACCCCATCCGAAAGTAACCAACTACAAATACCACAGGTAGATAAAGCACTAAGATGGGAAGAACCCAGTGCAAAAAGGATGAAAACACCAAAAACGAGAACACCTCTCCTCTTCCAAAGGAGCACAACTCCTCACCAGCTAGGGATCAAAGATGGATGGAGAATGAATCTGATGAATTGAAAGACAGGCTTCAGAAGGTGGATAATAACAAAATTCTCAGAGCTAAAAGAACATGCACTAACCCAATGCAAAGAAACTAAGAACCTAGAAAAAAGGTTAGATGAGATGCTAACTAGAATAAACAGCTTAGATGTAAATAAAAGACTTGATGGAGCTGAAAAACACAGCATGAGAACTTCGCGAAGCATACACAAGTTTCAATAGCCGAATTGACCAAGCAGAAGAAAGGCTATCGGAGATTGAAGATCAACTCAATGAAATAAAATGAGAAGGCAAGAGTAGAGAAAAAAGAGTGAAAAGAAATGAACAAAGCCTCCAATAAATATGGGATTATATGGAAAGACCTAATCTACGTTTGATAGGTGTACCTGAATGTGACGGAGAGAATGAATCCAAGCTGGAAAACACTCTTCCGGATATTATCCAGAACTTCCCCAACCTAGCAAGCCAGGACACCATTCAAGTCCATGAAATACAGAGAACACCATAGAGATATTCCTCAAGAAGAGCAACCCCAAGGCACATAATCATCAGTTTCACCAGGGTTGAAATGAAGAAAAAAATGCTAAGGGCAGCCAGAGAGAAAGGTTGGGTTACCCACAAAGGGAAGCCCATCAGAATCATAGTGGATCTCTCCGCAGAAACCCTACAAGCCAGAATAGAGTGGGGGCCAATATTCAACATCCTTAAAGAAAAGAACTTTCAACCTAGAGTTTCATATCCAGCCAAACTAAGTTTCATAAGCGAAGGAGAAAGAAAATCTTTTTAGGGACAAGCAATTGCTGAGAGATTTCATCACCACCAGGCCTGCCGTACAAGAGCTCCTGAAAGAAGCACTAAACAAGGAAAGGAACAACCAGTACCAGCCACTTCAAAATGTACCAAATGGTAAAGACCATCAACACAATGAAAAAAATGCATCAACTTACGGGCGAAACATCCAGCTAGCATCAAAATGGCAGGATCAAATTCACACATAACAATATTAACCTTAAATGTAAATGGGCTAAATGCCCCAATCAAAAGAAACAGACTGGCAAATTGGATAAAAAGTCAAGTTCCATCAGTGTGCTGTATTCAGGAAACTCATCTCACACGCAAGGACACACATAGGTTCAAAATAAAGGGATGGAGGAAGATTTATCAAGCAAATGTAGAGAAAAAAAAATCAGGAGTTGCAATCCTAGTCTCTGATAAAATGGACTTTAAACCAACAAAGATCAAAAGAGACAAAGACAGGCATTACATAATTGTAAAAGGATCAATGCATCAAGAAGAGCTAACGATCCTGAATATATATGCACCCAATAAGGGAGCACCCAGGTACATAGGGCAAGTTCTTAATGACTTAGAAACAGACTTAGACTCCCACACAATAATAGTGAGAGACTTTAACACTCCACTGTCAATATTAGACAGACCCAACAAGACAGAAAATTAACAAGGATATCCAGGATTTGAGCTCAGATCTGGACCAAGTGGACCTAATAGACATCTACAGAAATCTCCACCCCAAATCCACAGAATGTACATTCATCTCAATACCTCATTGCACCTACTCTAAAATTGACCACATAATTGGAAGTAAATCACTCCTCGGCAAATGCAAAAGAATGGAAATCATAACAAACAGTCTCTCAGACCACAGGTCAATCAAATTAGAACACAGGTTTAAGAAACTAACTTAGAACCACACAGCTTCATGGAAACTAAACAACTGGCTACTGGATGTCAACTGGATAAACAATGAAATGAAGGCAGAAATAAAAATGTTCTTTGAAACCAATGGGAATGAAGGCAAAACATACCAGAATCTCTGGGACACATTTAAAGCAGTGTCTAGAGGAAAATTTATAGCAATAAACGCCCACATGAAAGGCAAGGAAAGATCTAAAGTTGACACTTCATTGTCAAAATTAAAGAGGAGCAAAATTTAAAAAACTCAAAAACTAGCAGAAGACAAGAAATAACTAAGGTCAGAGCAGAACTGAAGGAGATAGAGACACAAAAAACATTCAAAAAATCAATAAATCCAGGAGTGGTTTTTTTTTTAAAGATCAACAAAATAGACAGATTGCTAGCCAAATTAATTTTTAAAAGGAGAAGAATCAAATAGATGCAATAAAAAACATTAAAGGGATGTCACTACTGATTCCACAGAAATACAAACTACCATCAGAGATTACTACAAACAACTCTATGCACATAAACCAGTAAACCTGGATGAAATGGATAAATTCCTGGACACTTGCATCCTCCCAAGCCTCCCAACAACCAGGAGGAAGTTGAAACCTTGAACAGACCAATAACAAGGGCTGAAGTTAAGGCAGAAATTAGTAGCCTACTAACCAAAGAAAGTCCAAATCCAGACGCGTTCACAGCTGAATTCTACCAGACATACAAAGAGGAGCTGGTACCATTCCTTCTGAAACTATTCCAAACAATCCAAAAGAGGGAATCCATCCCAAATCATTTCATGAGACCAACATCATCCTGATTCCAAAACTCAACAACAACAACAAAAAAACTTCAGGCCAATATCCATGATGAACATAGATGCAAAAATTTTCAATAAAATACTGGCAAACCGATTGCAACAGCACATCAAAAAGCTTATCCATCATGACCAAGTAGGCTTCATTCCAGGGATGCAAGGATGGTTCAACATACACAAATCTGTAAACGTAATCCACCACATAAATGGAACCAAAGACAAAAACCACATGATTATCTCAATTGATGCAGAGAAGGCCTTCGACAAAATTCAACAGCCCTTTATGCTAAAAACTCTCAATAAACTAGGTACTGAAAGAACATATCTCAAAACAATAAAAGCTATTTATGACAAACCTACAGCCAATATCATACCGAATGGGCAACAACGGGAAGCATTACTTTTGAAATCCGACACTAGACAAGGATGCCCTCTCTCACCACTCCTATTCAATATAGTATTGGAAGTTCTAGCCAGAGCAATTAGGCAAGAAATAAAGAAGTATTCAATTAGGAAAAGAGAAAGTCAAATTGTCTCTATTTGCAGACGACATGATTGTATATTTAGAAGACCTTATCATTTCAGCCCCAAATCTTCTTAAACGGATAAGCAACTTCGGCAATGTCTCAGGATAAAAAAATCAATGTGCAGAAATCACAAGCATTCCTATACACCAATAACAGACTAACAGAGAGCCAAATCATGAGCAAACTCCCATTCACAGTTGCTGCAAAGAGAATAAAATATCTAGGAATACAACTAAAGGATGTAAAGGACCTCTTCAAGGAGAACTACAAACCACTGCTCAAGGAAATAAGAGAGGACACAAACAGACGGAGAAACACCCATGCTCATGGTTAGGAAGAATCAATATCGTGAAAATGGCCATACTGCCCAAAGTAATTTACAGATCCAATGCTATCTCCATCAAGCTACCAATGACCCTCTTCATGGACCTGGAAAAAAACCACCTTAAACTTCATATGGAACCAAAAGGGAGACCGCATAACCAAGACAATCCTTAGCAAAAAGAACAAAGCTGGAGGCATCATACTCCCTGATTTCAAACTATACTGCAAGGCTACAGTAATCAGAACAGCATGGTGCTGGTACCAAAACAGAGATATAGACCAATGGAACAGAACAGAGGCCCTGGAGGCAACGCCACACATCTACAACCATCTGATCTTTGACAAACCTGACAAAAACAAGCAATGGGGAAAGGATTCCCTGTTTAATAAAGGGTGTTGGGGAAACTGTATAGCAGTGTGCAGAAAGCAGAAAGTGGACCCCTTCCTGACACCTTACACTGAAATTAACTCCAGATGGATTAAAGACTTAAACATAAGACCTAATACCATAAAAAGCCTAGAAGAAAACCTAGACGAAACCATTCAGGACAGAGGCATAGGCAAGTACTTCATGACCAAAACACCAAAAGCATTGGCAACAAAAGCCAAAATAGACAAATGGATTCTAATTAAAGTCCAGAGCTTCTGTACAGCAAAAGAAACAATCATTAGAGTGAGCCAGCAACCAACAGAATGGGAAAAAATTTTTCCAATCTACCCATCTGACAAAGGGCTAATATCCAGAATCTACAAAGAACTAAAACAGATTTACAAGAAAAAAAAAAACAAACAAACCCATCTAAAAGTGGGAGAAGGATATGAACAGACACTTTTCAAAAGAAGACATATCTGAGGCCAACAAACATATGAAAAATGCTCATCATCACTGATTATTAGAGAAATGCAAATCAAAACCACATTGAAATATCACCTCGAGATACCACCTCACACCAGTTAGAATGGCGATCATTAAAAAATCTGGAGACAACAGATGCTGGAGAAGATGTGGAGCAATAGGAACACTTTTACACTGTTGGTGGGAGTGTAAATTAGTTCAACCATTGTGGAAGACAGTGTGGCACTTCCCCAAGGACCTAGAAATAGAAATTCCATTTGACTCAGCAATCCCATTACTGGGTATATACCCAAAGGATTATAAATCATTCTATTATAAAGACACATGCACACGTCTGTTCATTGCGGCACAGTTTACAATAGCAAAGACCTGGAACCAACCCAAATGCCCATCCATGATAAACTGGACAGGGAAAATGTGGCACATATACACCATGGAATACTACGCAGCCATAAGAAACAATGAGTTTGTGTCCTTTGTAGGGACACGGATGAATCTGGAAACCATCATTCTCAGCAAACTGACACAAGAACAGAAAATAAAACACCACATGTTCTCACTCATAGGTGGGTGTTGAACAATGAGAACACATGGACACAGGGAGGGGAGCATCATACA
>PVKV010031051.1:0-21488 GCA_004027835.1 Alouatta palliata
TCTCAAACTCCTGATCTCAAGTAATTCACCCACCCCAGCCTCCCAAAGTGCTGCAATTACAGGCGTGAGCCATCGCGTCCAGTTCAGAGGGGCTGTATTAACATAAATGTAGGTGAAATTGTTTATAATTTAGTAAATGAGGTCTCCAGGAAGATGTGCCATGTGTGGCCTATGGCTGCTTTCAAGTACCCCTGACACATCTACCACTACCTGATTCAGTTTGAACAGCACTTCAGAAATACAAAAAGCAAATACACACACACACACACACACACACACACACACACACATACGTGGAGGGAGGGAGGGAGAGAGAGAGAGAGAGAGAGAGAGAGAGAGAGAGAGAGAGAGAGAGAGAGAGAGAGAGAAACAGGTCTTGCTCTGTTGTATGGGAGTATAGTGGTGCAATCATGGCTCACTGCAGTCTCAAACTCCCAAGCTCAAGCCATCCTCCTGCCTTGGTCTCCCAAGCAGCTGGGACTACAGGCACGTGTCATTCACAGCTAATTTAAAAACTTTTTGTCTGTTTTTAGAGATAGTCTCACTATGTTGCCCAGGCTGGTCTCAAACTCCTGAGGCCAAGCAATCCTCCTGCCTTGGCTTCCTAAAGTGCTGGGATGACAGGAGTGAACTGCCACACCCAGCCAGAAAACAGTGTTCCAGACTGAAGGAATGGGCTGAACAAAGGCAAGCAGGAGGGAATGATGTGTGTGTCATGGGCTATGTATGCAGAGCTATGAAGTATATACCACTCCCTCTGTGAAAACCACAGAGGTTTGCACATAAAATCAGAAAAAAAAAATAGCATTTAAGTGCTTACTGGGTCACCAAAACCCTAGAAATGAGTATAAACCTTTTTTTTTTTTTTTTTTTTTTTTTTTGAGACAGAGTCTTGCTCTGTTACACAGGCTGGAGTGGTGCGATCTCAACTCACCATGCTGGCGAAACCCTGTCTCTACTAAAAATACAAAAATAAGCTGGGTGTGGTGGCACACACCTGTAATCTCAGCTACTAAGGAGGCTGAGGCAGGAGAATGGCTTGATCCCAG
This sequence comes from Alouatta palliata, assembly GCA_004027835.1. Taxonomy (NCBI): domain Eukaryota; kingdom Metazoa; phylum Chordata; class Mammalia; order Primates; family Atelidae; genus Alouatta; species Alouatta palliata. Next base: position 1,050 of record PVKV010031051.1, read on the forward strand.
AAGGCACAGGTTGCAGTGAGCAGAGATCATGCCACTGTACTCCAGCCTGGGTAACAGAGTGAGACTCCATCTCAAAAAATTTTTTAAAAAGGCCAGGCGCGGTGACTCACATCTGTAATCCTAGCACTTTGGGAGGCCAAGGCAGGTGGATCGTTTGAGGTCAGGAGTTCAAAACCGGCCTGGCCAATGTGGTAAACCCGTCTCTAAAAAAAAAACACTTACAGAGGAAACTCCAGCACAGACCAGTTAAGTAAGTTAAGTAGTTGCCCAGTAGTTGCCCAGGTCACACAGCATGTAAGAGTCAGAGATAGGGTTTGATCCTAGAGTCCCTGTACTCTTAGTAATGTAGGATTAAGTGAGGCAGGCTGGGGCCAAAAAAAAAAAAAAAAAAAAAAGGCTCTTGGGCCTGAGGCTAAGGAGTCTGGACTTCATACATGGTGATGAGAGCACCTGAAGGTTTATGAGCAGGAGAGAGGGTAGAAGTAATCATCCTGGAAATTATGTCTGGCTAGGTATGAGAGAGAGACTAGATGGAGAAGAAACAGCAGGCAAGGTGACCAAGCGAGAAGCTATTAAATATTCAAGACATGGGGTACTGAGATGCTAGATTAGCAGACAGAATAGAAAGGACAAAGAACTCTAAGAGATGTTGCAAAGGAAGCTGGCAAAACTTGCATTTGGGAAAGGAAGAATGGCGAGGAGGTGTCAAATATGACTCAGGTTTTGAGTTTGGGTGGGTGAGAGAACACTGATGCCATGGGAAGAAAAATGGAAACTGGGAGGGGGAAGACAGGCTCAATTTTCTACATGTTTGGTTTGAGATGATGACAGGACACCCAAATGGAAACATCTGGTAGGAAATGGAAAGAGAACTCAAGTCCAGCAGAGAGGGGGGAGGGGCGGTATCCAGGGACAAGAAAATCACCTGCACAGAACTGACCTATGCACATGGATGAGAGATTAAAGAGACACAGGCGAAGAGAAGACCAAGCATGGCACTGGGAAAATTTCTCCAGAAAATGGTGGAAGAAGATCCAGCAAACCAGAGGGGAGAGTGCTGAGAGGGCAGGAGAACCAAGGCAGAGCAGTGGCATAGAGGCCACCGGTATGACGCTGCAGAGACACCAAGGAAGATGCTGTCAGGAAGCACGGAGGGGACATGCCCTCACTCCATTCCTGCACTGCCTGCTTCCCTCTATTCTCTCTGGTGTCTCCGGCTGTCATGGTAACTGCCAGTACCACACCCCTCCATGAAGGCTACACTGATTCATTCTTTATTGACTCAGGTGTGGCAACATTTACCCACCCTCAGACAAACTCACTAGAAGCTTGAAGGTTTAAGGAGCTAATTTACCAAGAAACTAAAGTCAACATGGGAAAGGAGCAGGTTTCTGAATTGGTCTGGAAACAGAAGAAAACTACAACAGTGCCAGCTTGAGGCCAATTTGGGTTACCACCACCTCTGGGACTCAAGAGATTCTCAAAATGATTCTTAGTTTTCCAAGCAGATAGGTCTCCAGTTTATCCACCTGAGTCCTAAACTAGAAAACTGTAACTTTGTGCTAGTCATGGCAGATGCAAACGGTTAGAACCTCAGGCCTTGGGCCCCAAGAGCTCACTGTGGTAGGGAGACAGAAAACAGACATGCAGGTAAATTTCAAGCAATGCTGCAAGACAGGCACGGGCCTGGCCAGTGCCAACCCTTCAGCTGAGAATGTAAGGATGAGTAGGGGTGCCACAAGGTAGACAAGGAACAGTACACTGTGTATTGGGTTCTGAGTGCTTCTTAAGCCCAACTTTGGTCCTTTGTCTCTTGAAGGAAAAGGTATTTCCTAGGAACTCCCTCTGGGATGTAAGACTCCCTGTCCTGACCTTGTGGACGCCCCTTCACCTTACCTAGAGGCGCCTATGGCTCCTATGCCTGCAGGCCCTGCCTTTGACTGCAGGATATTTCTGCCTCTGTGCAGCCTACCCTGAAGAGAGTTAAGGATTCCCCTTCTGCTCCCCATGGTAACTTGTTTCTGTTTTATTACAGCATGTCACATTCTAGCTTGTCTCCCATGCTAGAGAATGTTTTTTTTATCTCTGTTGGTGTATACCTAACACAAGCTTGGCTACATAGTATGCGCTCAAAGCTGGCTAAGGTTGGGTGCAGTGGCTCACGCCTATAATCCTAGCACTTTGGGAGGCTGAAGCAGGAGGATCACTTGAGCCCAGGAGTTTGAGACCAGCCTGGGCAACAAAGGGGAATCCTGTCTCTACAAAAAAAAAAAAAAAAATAGCTGACTGAACCTTCCCACTTCACTCATACCTACTTTTTGATCCTGTCTAGCCCATAAGAATCATTTGTGTGAGTTGTGAATGCCACACAAATTTGGGCTCTAAGTCACTTCTCCATGGGGGCTGTGTGGTCTTGATGGCAGGAGCCATCTTTTCCTAGGACCTTCTCAGTGAGGAAGGCATCAAAGCTGTCAACTGCAGAAGCAGGCCCTTTTCATTTCCTGATTTGAAGCCTGTGCCTCCACTGGGCTGGCCGTGGAGTGCTCAGCTGAGGCCCTCCGAGGTGCAGAGTAGAGACGTCCATCATCACAATGGGCCATCCAGCCCATTTCTCAACATGCTCTCGGGAGGATGGCTGGCCAGGATCTGACTATTACAGTCCCACAATGCTGGAGTATACACTTGTACAACTCCAAGGACACTAATTTGGCATTATTTATTAAAATTACAAATGCAACTAGCCTTTTCAGTCAGTATCTAGCAATTTATCCTACAGATACATTAATATATATAAAATAACATATGTAAGGTTATTTATTATAAAACTCTTTGTAATAGCAAAGAATATAAATAACCTAAAAATCTCTCATCTATAAGGGACTGAGCCAGATGCAGTGGCTCACACCTGTAATCCCAAATCTTTGGGGGGCCAAGGCGGGAAGTTACTTGAGGCCTGGAGTTCAAGTCTGGCCCAGGCAACATAGCAAAATCCTGTCTCTGCAAAAAATTTTTAAAAATTAGCCCCCTCTGGTGGCTTGCACCTATGGTCCCAGCTACTTGGGAGGCTGAGGTTGGGGAGGACCCCTTGAGCCTGGTAGGTAGAGGCTGTAGTGAGCTGTGACTGCACCACTGCACTCCAGCCTAGGTGACAGAGCAAGTCTCTGTCTCCAAAAAAAAATAAGGGCCAAGTGCAGTGACCTTCCCAGCATGTTGGGAGGCCGAGGCAGTTGGGTGCCACTACACCCAACTAATTTTGTATTTTTAATAGAGACAGGGTTTCTCCATATAAGGTGGATCCTGGCCTCAAGTGATCCACCCACCTCAGCTTCCCAAAGTGCTGAGATTACAGGCTTAAATCACCATGCCTGGCCAGGAATTTTTTTCTTTTTTTTTCTTTTTTTTTGAGACAGGGTCTCCCTGTGTCTCCCAGGCTGGAGTACAGTGGCACAATCTCAGCTCACTGAAACCTCCACATCCCAGGTTCAAGCGATTCTCCCACCTCAGCCTCCTGAGTAGCTGGGATTACAGGCATGTGCCACCATGCCCAGTTAATTTTTGTATTTTTAGTAGAGACAGGGTTTCACAATATTGGTCAGGCTGGTCTGGAAGTTCCAACCTCAGGTGATCCGCCCACCTCGGCCTCTGAAAGTGCTGGGATTACAGGCGTGAGCCACCACACTGGCTAGGAATTTTTTTCTTTCTTTTTTTTTTTTTTTGAGACAGAGTTTCGCTCTTGTTGCCCAGGCTGGAGTGCAATGGCGCGATCTTGGCTCACCGCAACCTCCGCCTCCTGGGTTCAAGCAATTCTCCTGCCTCAGCCTCCCGAGTAGCTGGGACTACAGGCACGCGCCACCATGCCCAGCTAATTTTTTGTATTTTTAGTAGAGACGGGGTTTCACCACGTTGACCAGGATGGTCTCGATCTCTTGACCTCGTGATCCACCCGCCTCAGCCTCCCAAAGTGCTGGGATTACAGGCGTGAGCCACCACGCCCGGCTGGAATTTTTTTCTTAATAGTGTCTTTTGCAGAACCAAAGTTCTAAAGTAAGTGTGTGTGTATGTGTGTGTGTGTGTGTGTGAGAGAGAGAGAGAGAGAGAGAAAGAGAAAGAGAGAGAGAGAAAGAGAAAGAGAAAGAGAGAGAGAGAGAGAGAGAAAGAGAGAGAGAGAGAGAGAGAGAGAGAGAGAGAGAGAGAGAGAGAGAGAGAGAGAGAGAGAAATAGAGTTTTGCTCTTGTTGCCCAGATGGCGTGATCTCAGTTCACTGGAACCTCCCCCTAGTGGGTTCAAGTGATTCTCCTCCCTCAGCCTCCCAAGTAGTGGGGATTACAGGCACGCACCACCACACCTGGCTAATTTTGTATTTTTAGTAGAGACAGGATTCCAACATGTTGCCCAGGCTGGTCTCAAACTCCTGACCTCATGTGATCCGCTCATGTCAGCCTCCCAAAGTGCTGGGATTACAGGTGTGAGCCACTGCCACCAGCCCAAAGTTTTTAAATGAAATCCAATTTATCATTTTTAAAAATTATTACTCTTTTTATGTCTTAAGTAATGTTTAGCTACCTCAAAGTAACAAATACTTTCTATTTTTTTCCAGATATTTCATTGTTTTAGCTTTTAAACCTAAAGATTTAAAATCTATTTTGAATTAATTTTCACTGTTTCATTCCTGATAATTGGTGATTTGTATTTTCTCTCTTTATTTCTTAGTCTTACTAGGGACTTATCCATTTTATTAATTTATTTCAAGAAACCGACTTTTGGCTTTGCTAATTTTCTCCACTTTTTTTGTGTATTTTCTATTTCATTTAGAGGTAGAGTTCAAGGTTCAAAAAGATTTTTTTCTTTTTAATGTGGATATACAGTTTCAGCCTCATTCATTCAGAGACCTTTTACCCACTTAATTACCTTGGCACTGTCATCAAAAATAATTTGGCCATGTAAGTATGGGACTACTGCTACCCTCTCTATTCTTTCACATTGATATGTTTATCTCAACATCACACTGTCTTTCTTTTCTTTTTTTCAGAAGATGGAGTTTCACCATGATGGCCAGGCTGGTCTTGAACTCCTGACCTCAAGTGATCCACCCACCTCAGCCTCCCAAAGTGCTAGGATTACAGGCGTGAGCCACCGCGCCCGGCCCATCACACTGTCTTATTTGTGTAGCTTCGCAATAGAGCTTGAAATCAAATAGTTAGTCGGTTTTAAAAACTAGTGTTTTTAGTCTTGTTTGTAGACAGGGTCTCACTATGTCACCCAGGCTGGTCTGTGGTCTCGAACTCCTGGATTCAAGTGATCCTCCTGTCTCAGCCTCCCAAAGTGCTGGGACTATAGTCATATGCCACTGTACCCAGCCTAGTCTTAAGTGTAGAAGTCTTGCTTGTCTTTGGCTAAATTTATTCCTAATAATGCTTTTATTCTATTATAAGTGGATTTAAAGTTTTTTTCACTTTTCTATTGTTGCTAGAACACAGAAATACAAATCGTTTCTGTACATTCACTTTGTATTCTGTTACTCTGGTAAATCCACTTTATTCTAGTGGTTTTTAAAAGATTCTGGCCAGGCACAGTGGTTTACGCCTATAATCCCAGCACTTTGGGAGGCCAAGGCTTGAACGCAGGAGTTTGAGGCCAACCTACAAAACATGGTAAAACCCTGACTCTACAAAGAAGTACAAAAAATTAGCGAGGCATGGTGGCACCCACCTCTAGTCCCAGCTACTTCTGAGGCTAGGTGGGAGAATCACCTGAGGCCCAGAGGTGGAGGCTGCAGTGAGCCATGACTGCCACTGCACTCCAGCTTGGGCAAGAGAGTGAGACCCTGTCTCAAAATAATAAATGAAAAATTTTTTAAAGGGGTTATTTCATTCAGGTTGTCAAATTTATTTCCATAAAGTCGTTCCCAATATTCCTTTTTACCATCTTAATACTTAACATTCTAAACTGACATCTACTGTTTCATTACTAATGATTGGTAATTTGGTTTTTTGTTTGTATGTTTGTTTTTTTGAAATAGATCTCAGTCTGTTGCCCTGGAGTACAGTGGCACAATCTCAGCTCACTGCAGCCTCCATCTCCCAAGTTCAAGTGATTCTTGTGCCTCAGCCTCCTGAGTAGCTGGGATTACAGGTCCATGCCACCATGCCTGGCAATTTTTTGTACTTTTCGTAGGGATGGGGTTTCACCATGTTGGTCAGGCTAGTCTTGAACTCCTGGCCTCCAGTGATCCGCCAGCCTTGGTCTCCCAAAGTGTTGAGAATACAGGCATGAGCCACCATGACTGGCCTGTATTTTTTTTTTTTTTTTAAGGTTAGTCAAGTGAAGCAGTGGGAGTGGAGAAGTGTATTTTTTTTTTTAATCACTCTTGATATGGTTTTATAAATTTTATTTTTTTTTCAAAGAATAAACTTCTGGCTTTGCTATTTTTCTCTGTTTGTGTGTGTGTGTGTGTGTATGTATTGTCTTTTTTTTTTTTTGGACAGGATGTTATTCTGTCATCCAAGCTGGAGTGAAGTGGTGCAATCATGGCTCACTGTAGCCTCTATCTCCTAGGCTCAAGGTTTCCTCCCACCTCAGCCTCCCAAGTAGCTGTGACAACAGGCATGCCCCATCACGCTCAGCTAATTTTTTAAATTTAGTTTTTGTAGAGATGGCATCTCACGATGCCAGGCTAGTCTTGAACTCCTGGGCTCAGGCGATCCTCCTGCCTTGGGCTCCCGAGTACTGGAATTACAGGCATATGCCACTGCTCCCAACCTCTGTGTATTTTCTATTTCATTAACTTCTGCTCTTCATTATTTCCTTCCTTTGGACTTAACTTGTTCTTTTTCTAGCTTATTTTATTTTCTTCTTATGCCGGTGTGGTGGCTCACACATGTAATTACAGCACTTTGGAGGCTGAGGCAGGCAGATCACTTGAGATCAGGAGTTGGAAATCAGCCTGGCCAACATGGTGAAACCTCGTCTCTACTAAAAATACAAAACAAAAAAAAAACCAGCCGGGTATTGTAGCACATACCTATAATCCCAGCTATTCAGGAGGCTAAGGCACGAGAATCACCTGAACTCAGAGGCAGAGATTGCAATGAGCTGAGATTGTGCCACTGCACTCTAGCCTGGGTGATGTGAGACCCTGTCTCAATCAGTCAATATTTTCTTGGCTGGGAGTGGTGGCTCATGCCTGTAATACCAGCATTTTGGGAGGCCAAGTTGGGTAGAGTTCAAGACCAGCGTGACCAACATGGAGAAACCCCATCTCTACTAAAAATATAAAAATTTAGCCAGGTGTGGTGGCACATGCCTGTAATCCCAGCTACTCAGGAGGCTGACGCAGGAGAATCACTTGAGACCAGGAGGCAGAGGTTGCAGTGAGCCAAGATCATGCCATTGCACCCCAGCCTGGGCAGTAAGAGCGAAACTCCATTTCAGAAAAAAAAAAATTATATATATATCTTATTCTTCTTTTTGACAGGGTCTCACTTGTCACCCAGGGTGGTCTCGAACTCCTGTGCTCAAGCAATCCTTCCACCTCAGCCTCCTGGGTAGCTGGGACTATAGGTGCACAGCACGCTGCTCAGTTTCTTTTCTTTTTCTTTTTTCTTTTTTTGAGCTGTACTCCATGTAACATAAAATTCATCATTTTAAAAATTATTTATTTATTTATGAGACAGAGTCTCACTCTGTCGCCCAGGCTGGAGTGCAGTGGCATAGTCTTGGCTCACTGCAACCTCCGCCTCCTGGGTTCAAGTGATTCTCCTGCCTCAGTCTCCTGAGTAGCTGGGACTACAGGTGCCCACTACCACACCCGACTAATATTTTTTACTTTTAGTAGATACAGGGCTTCACTATGTTGCCCAGGCTGGTCTTGAATGCCCCACCTTGTGATCCACCCACCTTGGCCTCCCAAAGTGTTGGGATTACAGGTGTGAGCCCTTGCACCCAGCCTAATTTATTTTTGAGACATGGTCTTGCTCTGTCACCTAAGCTGGAGAGCAGTGGCGGGACTGCAGCTCACTGCAGCCTTGACCTCCCAGGCTCAAGCAATTCTCCAGCCTCAGCTTCCCAAGTAGCTGGGACTACAGGCACACATGACCATGCCAGGCTAATTTTTGTATTTTTTGTAGAGACGGGACTTTGTTATGTTGGCTAAGCTGGTCTCCAACTCCTGAACTCAAGCCATCCAGTCGCCTTGGCTTCCCAAAGTGCTGAAACTATAGGCATGAGCCACTGTGCCCAGCCTCCAAACTTCACTGGTGTTTTAGTATATTCACTATGCTGTGCAGCCATTACCACTACCTAATTGTGTGACATCTCCATCACCCCAGAAAGAAACCCTGTGCTCACTGGTAGTGAGTTCCAATTCTACTTTCTGTCTTATATGGATTTGTCTATTCTGAAATTTTCAGTTTTATAATTAATTTTTTTTTGAGACAGAGTTTCACTCTTGTTGCCTAGGCTGGAGTGCGGTAGCACAATCTTGGGTCACTGCAACCTCTGCCTCCTGGGTTCAAGTGATTCTCCTGCCTCAGCCTCCTGAGTAGCTGGGAATACAGGCACTCGCCACCACACCCAGCTAAGTTTTTGTATTTTTAGTAGAGACAGGGTTTCACCATGTAGGCCAGGCTGGTCTCAAACACCTTACTTCAGGTTATCCACCTGCCTTGGCCTCTCAAAGTGCTGAGATTACAGGCATGAGCCACCACACCTGACCTTATAATTAATTTTTTACATTTTTTTTTTTGAGACGGAGTCTCGCTGTCACCCAGGGTGGAGTGCAGTGACTCGATCTAGGGTCACTGCAACCTCCGTCTCCAAGGTTCAAGCAATTCTCCTGTCTCAGCCTCCTGGAGACTGGGAGGCAGGCATGTGTCACCTCCTAGCTGGGACTACAGGCTTGTGTCACCACACCTGGCTAATTTTTTGTATTTTTAGTAGAGACAGGGCTTCACTGTATTAGCCAGGATGGTCTCGAACTCCTGACCTCAGGTGATCCACCCACCCCAGTCTCCCAAAGTGCTAGGAGTACAGGCGTGAGCCACCGTGCCCAACCACAATTTTTTTTTTTTTTTTCGAGGCAGGGTCTCACTTTGTTGCCCAGGCTGGAGTGCAGTAGTGCAATCACAGCTCACTGTAGTCTTGGCCTCCTGGTTCAAGGGATCTTCTGCCTCAAGATTACAGGTGTATGTCACCATGCCTGGCTAATTTTTTATTTTTTGTAGAGAGGATCTCATTATGTTGCCCATGCTGATCTCCTGGGCTCAAGCAATCCCTCCACTTCAGTCTCCCAAAGTGCTGAGATTATAGGCATGAGCCATCCTACCCAGCCCTGTAAATTTCATATAAATGGGATCATTTTATGTCTGCTTTCCTTCACTTAGCATAAGGTTTTCAAGGTTTATCCATCTTGTAGCATATAACTACTTCATTCTTTTTTATTGCTGAATAATATTCCATTATAGAATATACCACCTTTTGTTTATCCATTCATCTGTCAATGGACAGTTGGATTGCTTCTACGTTTTGGCTAACACTGCTATAAACATTCATGTACAAATTTTTGTACGAACATGTTTTCAATTCTCCTGGGTATATGCCAGGAAGTAGAATTGCTGGGTGATATGGTAATTTAGCTCTTTGAGAAACTGCCACACTTTTTTTTTTTTTTTTTTTTTGAGACAAAGTTTCACTCTTGTTGCCCAGGCTGGAGTACAATGGCACAATCTTGGCTCACCGCAACCTCTGCCTCCTGGGTTCAAGTGAAACCTCCTGGGTTCAAGCGATTCTCCTGCCTCAGCCTCCCAAGTAGCTGGGATTACAGACATCCACCACCATGCCCAGCTAATTTTGTATTTTTAGTAGAGACAGGGTTTCTCCATGTCGGTCAGGCTGGTCTCAAACTCCCAACCTCAGGTGATCTGCCCGTCTCGGCCTCCCAAAGTGCTGGGATTACAGGCATGAGCCACCATGCCAGGCCTTTTTATAGCTTCTTAAGGTAGAAACATAGAATTATTAATTTAAACCTTTCCACCAGGCATAGTGGCTCATGTCTGTAATTCCAGCACTTTGGGAAAAGCTGAGGTGGGTGGATCACTTGAGGCCAGGAGTTTGAGGCATGAGAATCACTTGAATCTGGGAGGCAGAGGTTGCAGTGAGCTGAGATTGCACCACTGCACTCAAGAGTGTCACTCTGTTCCCCCAACACCACCCCCTGATTTAAACCTTTCTCTTTTCTCTTATAGGGATTTTAAATTATAAACTTTCCTTTAAGTACTTCTTTAGGTGCACCACACATATTTTGATATTCTATGCTTTCATTATGCTTCAGTTTGAAATATTTTCTCACTTCATTTTTCTTCTTTGATTCATTAATTATACAGAAATACTTCTGCGTACATATGAGACAGGGTCTTGCTCTGTCATCCAAGCTGGAGTGTAGTGCCACAATCAGGGCTCACTGCAGCCTTTGCCTCCTAGGCTCACGCAATTCTCCTACCTCAGCCTCGAGTAGCTGAAATTACAGGCACGTGCCACCATGCCTGGTTAATTTTATTTTTTGTAGAGATGGTCTTGCTATGTTGCCAAGGCTGGTCTCAAACTCCTGGCCTCAAGCAATCCTCCCTCCGTGGCCTCCCAAAGAGCTGGGATTATAGGTGTGAGCCAGCATACCTGGCCTAAAAATATATTCTTTCAGAAATATATTATTTGATTTCTAAACATTTGGAGATTTTCTAGATATGTTACTATTATTTGTTCTAATTTAATTTCCTTGTGATCAGATGATCAGAGAGTATATATTCTGTGAGGTTGTTTGGGATTTGTTTTTGTCTTTGAGGAGTTTTGCTCTGTCGCCCAGGCTGGAGCACAATGGCATAATCTCAGCTCACTGCAACCTCCCTCTCCTGGGTTCAAGTGATTCTCCTGCCTCAGCCTCCTGAGTAGCTGAGATTACAAGAATCCACCACCACATCCGGCTAATTTTTGTATATTTAGTAGAGATAGGGTTTCACCATGTTGATCAGGTTGGTCTTGAACTCCTCACCTCAAGTGATCCACCTGCCTCAGCCTCCCAAAGTGCTGGGATTACAGGTGTGAGCCACCTCGCCTGGCCTTTTTTTTTTTTTTTCTTTAGAGACAGGGTATCACTCTTTAACGAGGCTAGAGGGCAGTGGCACAGTCATACTCACTGCAGCCTCCAAGTCCTTGGGCTCAAATAATCTTCCCACTTCAGTCTCCCAAGTAGCTGGGACTATAGACACATGCTACCACGCTCAGCTCAGATTTTTACTTTTTTTTTTTTTGAGACGGAGTTTTTTGCTCTTGTTGCCCAGGCTGGAGTGCAGTGGCACGATCTCGGTTCACCACAACCTCTGCTTTCCAGGGTCAAGCCATTCTCCTGCCTCAGACTCCTGAGTAGCTGGGATTACAGGCAAGTGCCACCACACTCAACTAATTTTGTATTTTTAGTAGAGACGGGGTTTCTCCATGTTGGTCAGGCTGGTCTCGAACTCCTGACCTCAGGTGATCTGCCCACCTCGGCCTCCCAAAGTGCTGGGATTACAGGCATGAGCCATCGCACCCGGCCAAATTTTTACTTTTTATGGAGATGGGGGTCTATCTATGTAATTTGTTGCCCAGGTTAGTCTCTAATTCCAGGCCTCAAGCAATAGATTTTAATCTTTAGAAATATATTGAGACTTACCTTATGGCCCAGATATAATCTAGCTTGGGTAATGTTCTCTATGTGCTTGAAAAAAATGTATATTCTGCAGTTATTTGGTGGAGTTTCTTGAATGTCAACTATATCAAGTTGGTTGATGGTATTGTTCAGATTTTTTATATCCAGCAGCTTTTTTGTCTAGTTGTTCTATCAATTACCAATTGAAGGGTTTCAAATCTCTGATAATTGTGCATTTGTTGGTTACATTGATTGACTGACTGAGACAAGGTCTGGCTCTATTGCCCAGGCTGGAGCGCAGTGGTGAGATCTTGGCTCACTGCAACCTCCACCTCCCAGGCTCAAGCAATCCCTCAGTCTCCTAAGTAGCTAGGACTACAGGTGCCCACCATGCTCAGCTAATTTTTTTTTTTTTTTTTTTTTGAGATGAAGTCTTGTTCTATTGCACAGGCTGGCATGCTGTGGTGCGATCTCTGTTTACTGCAACCTCCGCCACCCAGGTTCGTGCAATTCTCCTGCCTCAGCCTTATGAGTAGCTGGGATTTCAGGGTGCCCGCCACCACGCCCGGCTAATTTTTTGTATTTTTAGTAGAGACAGGGTTTTATCATGTTGGCCAAGCTGGTTTTGAACTCCTGGCCTCAAGTGATCTGCCTGCCTCGGCCTCCCAAAATGCTGAGATTACAGGCGTGAGCCACCACACCCGGCCTTTTTTCGTATTTTTACTAGACACGGGGTTTCACCATGTTGACGAGGGTGGTCTCGAACTCCTGACCTCAAGTGATCTACCCACCTTGGCCTCCCAAATTGTCACTGTGCCCAGCTGATTTTTCTTCTCTTTTCTTTTCTTTTTGAGACAGAGTTTTGCTCTTGTTGCCCAGGCTGGAGTGCAATGGCACAATTTCGGCTCACCATAACCTCCGCCTCCCAGGTTCAAGCCATTCTCCTGCTTCGGCTTCCCGAATAGCTGGGATTACAGGCATGCTCCACTGTGCCCAGCTAATTTTGTATTTTTTTTAAATAGAGACAGGGTTTCTCCATGTTGGTCAGGCTAGTCTTGAACTCCCGACCTCAGGTGATCAATGCGACTAGGCCTCCCAAAGTGCTGGGATTACAGGTGTGAGCCACCATGCCTGGCAAGACTTTTCATATTTTTTGTAGAGACAGGTTTTTGTTTTTAAATTAATTAATTTTTTTTTTTTTTTTTTTTTTTTTTTAGACAGTCTTGCTCTGTGGCCCAGACTAAAGTGCAGTGGCATGATCTTGGCTCACTACAACCTCTGCCTTCAGGGTTCAAGCAATTCTCCTGCCTCAGTCTCCCAAGTAGCTAGAATTACAGGCACACGCGACCACGCCTGGCTAATTTTTGTATTTTTAGTAGAGATGGTGTTTCACTGTGTTGGCCAGGCTGGTCTCAAACTCCTGACCTCAGGTAATCCAACCATCTCAGCCTCCCAAAGCGCTGGGATTATAGGTATGAACCACCATGCCCAGCTGGAGATGGGGTTTTGAGGGAAGATCCTTTGAGCCTGGGAGCCCAGGAGGCTGAGGTGCAGTGGGCTGAGATTGTATCACTATGCTCCGGCCTGGGTGAGAGTGAAACCTTGTCTCAAAAAAAGCAAAGAAAAAAATCATAAGAGGAAGCATATTTACTACTCATTAAGTGGAAGTGGATCGTCATAAAGGTCTTTATCTTCATTGCCTTCACGTTGAGTAGGCTGAAGAAAGAGGAGGAAGAGGAATGATTGGTCTTGGTATCTCAGGGGCAGCAGAAGCAAACGAGGTGGAAGAGGAGGCAGGAGAGGCAGGCACACTCTGGTGTAACTTTACAGAAATACATTGTAACTTCTGTCTGATATTTTTGCTATTTCTCTAAAAATGTTTCTATATAGCAGCAGTCCCAACCTTTTTGGCACCAGGGACTGGTTTTATGGAAGACTTTTTTCCCATGGAGGAGGTTAAGGCAGTGGTTTCGGGATGATTCAAGCACTTTATATGTATTGTGTGCTTTATTTCTATTATTATTACATTGTAATATACAATGAAATAATTACACAACTCAACATAATGTGGAACCAGTGGGAGCCCTGAGCTTTTCTTGCAACTAGATGGTCCCTTCTGGGGTGATAGAAGACAGTGACAGATTCAGGCATTAGATTCTCACAAGGAGTTGGCAACCTAGATCCCTCACATGCACAGTTCACAATGGGGGTCACTCTCCTATGAGCTGACAAGAGGTGGTGCTTATGCAGTAATGCAAGCGATGGGGAGCAGGTGTCGATGTAGATGAAGCTTGTGTTTACTTGCTCACCCATCACTCACCTCCTGCTGTATGGCCAGGTTCCGATGGCCTGGGGGTTGGGGACCCCTGCTATACAGTATTAATCCTTCTTCTGCTGTTTGCTTTAGTTTCAGTGCCTGCATCACAGAAGGGTCCATGTCATAAAAAAATGTCAAAAGTGGTCTTGAATAATCAGAATCTTCCTTCCAGACTGTCTCAGTTGATTTACTTTCTGCCACTGCTGCTTCTACATCTTTATCTGGCACAGGTTCAGAAGCACTCATCTCTATCGAGTCATCTTCTGTTAACTCGTCTGGTGTGGTGTCTATTAAGCTCTTAAATTTCTCTGAGATCCCTATCAAACCCTTCATCCCCATCTTTTTTGCCATATTCACAATCTTTTTCATGATTTCCTAGCTTGGCTTTATCATAAATCCTGTGAAATCGTGCATGACATCTGGACACAGTATTCTCCAGTAAGAATTTATTGTTTCAGGCTTGATGGCTTTCATGGCTTTTTCCATAACAATGATGGCATCTTCAATGGCATAATCCTTCCAGACTTTCACGATGTTCTATCAGGGTTCTCTTCTGTAGAGTTAACAGTCCTTTCAATAGAGTGTCATCTGTATGTGTAATGAGCCTTTAATGTCCTTATGATCCCTCAATCTAGAGGCTGAATTAGAGACAATGTGCTTGGAAACAAGTAGACCACTTTGACACCTTCAGTATTGAACTGATAGGGTTCAAGGCCAAGGGCATTGTCCAATAACAAGAGAGTTTTAAAAGGCAATCCCAGGCCAGGTGTGGTGGCTCACACCTGTAATTCCAGCACTTCGGGAGGCCGAGGCAGGTGGATCACTTGAGGTCAGGGGTCCAGACCAGCCTAGCCAACATGGTGAAACCTTGTTTCTACTAAAAATATAAAAATTAGCCAAGAGTGGTGGCAGACACCTGTAATCCCAGCTATTCAGGAGGCTGACACAGAAGAATCCCTTGAACCCAGTAGGTGGAGGCTGTAGTGAGCTAAGATCACACCACTGCACTCCAGCCTGAGCGACAGAACAAGATTCCATCTCAAAAAAACAACAAAAAAAGGCAATCTCTTACTGTCAAGCTACATCCTGACTTCAGGGACAAAGTATCAATGGAATCAATCCAGAAAAAGGGTTCTCATTGTCCAGGCTTTCTTGTTATACAACCAAAAGATTGGCAGCTGGTGTCTCTCTTTTCCCTTTAGCTTGGGGGTTAGCAGATTGATGGATAAGAGCAGCCTTTATCATAAACTTGACTGCATTTGCACAAAACAGGAGAGTTGGTCTATCTCTTCTTGCCTTAAATCCTACTACTCACTTCTCTTCCTTACTAGTAAAGGTCTTTTGTGGTTTTCTGTTTTCTTCTACATTAAAGTTCAGGCAGATAACCTTTTCTACTCAATTCTTTTTTTTTTTTTTTTTTTTTTTTTTGAGACAAGGTCTCACTCCCATTGTCCAGGCTGGAGTTCAATGGCATGATCACAGCTTACTGTAGCCTCAAACTTCTGGGCTCAGGTGATCCTCCAACCTCAGCCTCCTGAGTAGCTGGGACTACAGGCATTTGCCACCATACCTGGTGAATTTTTTGTATTTTTTTTTAGTAGAGATGGGGTTTCACCATGTTGCCCAGACTGGTCTTGAACTGAACTCGAGCAATTTACCCACCTCAGTCTCCCAGAGTGCTGGGATTATAGGTGTGAGCCACCGCACCCGGCCTCAATTACTTTCTTATTGGCATCTCAGAACTCATCTTTTGTCTCTTGGTAGGTAAAAGCTGCTATTCCTGTTATCTTGTCCTTTTTTTTTCCTTTTTTCTTATTTTGAGGCAGAATCTCACTCCTGTCGCTCAGGCTGGAGTGCAGGGACACCATCATGGCTCACTGTAGCCTCAACCTCTCGGGCTCAGGTGACTCTCTCACTTTAGCCTCTCAAGTAGCTGGGACTATAGGTGCATGCCACCACGCCTGGCTAATTTTTAGTAGAAATAGGGTTTTGCCATGTTTTACAGGCTACTCTCAAACTTCTGGGCTTAAGCAGTCCTCCCATCTTGGCCTCCCAAAGTGCTAGGATTACAGGCACGAGTCAATGCACCCAGCCTCTCTTGACATTTTTAAAGTCAAACCTCTTTCTAAAACTATCAAACCATCCTTTGATGGCATTAAATTCTCTAGCGCTAGATCCTCACCTTCCTTTTGCTTTAAGTTGTCATATAATGACTTCACTTTGTCTCAAATCACATTAGAGTCTACATGTGTTCTGTTCTTTTTTTTTTTTTTTTTTTTCTGAGACGGAGTTTCGCTCTTGTTACCCAGGCTGGAGTGCAATGGCGTGACCTCGGCTCACCGCAACCTCCGCCTCCTGGGTTCAAGCAATTCTCCTGCCTCAGCCTCCCGAGTAGCTGGGACTACAGGCACGTGCCACCATGCCCGGCTAATTTTTGTATTTTTAGTAGAGACGGAGTTTCACCCTGTTGACCAGGATGGTCTTGATCTCTTGACCTCGTGATCCACCCGCCTCGGCCTCCCAAAGTGCTGGGATTACAGGCGTGAGCCACCGCGCCCGGCCGTGTTCTGTTCTTACAGCAATCCTGCACCCACATAAAAGCTGCATTTTGAATATACGATAAAAAGGTATTTTGCAGCCAGGCATGGTGGCTCACGCCTGTAATCCCAACACTTTGGGAAGCCAAGGTGGGCAGATCACCTGAGGTCAGGAGTTCAAGACCAGCCTGACCAACATAGTAAAACCCCACCTCTACTAAAAATACAAAATTAGCCAGGCATGGTGGTACGCACCTGCAATGCCAGCTACACAGGAGTCTGAGGCAGGAGAATTGCTTGAGCCCAGGAGGCAGTGTCTGCAGTGGGCCAAGATTGTGCCACTGTACTCCAACCTGGGCAAAAAGGAGTGAAACTCCACCTCAAAAAAAGAAAAGAAAAAAAAGGTATTTTGCAAAAAGTGCAAGGTTTTCACATCTACTGGTATAGCTTCATGAATTTTTTTCTTTTTTTTTTTTTTTTTTCAATAGTCCTTACACTGGGTTTATTTATCTTGAAATAGTGGACAACCATAGCTACAGACCTCAGTCTATGGAACATATCAAGCAATTCAGCTTTTCTTGAAATGTTATGACTTTTCTCTGCTTCCTGGGAGTGCTCCCAGCATGAGTAGTGGCACTTCACATGGATCCTATGCTGTAATTCTAGGTTTAGGGCATTGCACAAGACAATGAAGAATCCAAGAGAACTTCGAGAGATAATTAGTGTCACAGCAATTTAAGTGGATACTCAAAACAATTGAATTCACTGCAATAGCAACAGGAGGCGGTTAAAAATCATAGTAGTACAGTATGTACTAATTTTATGCAGTTATGATTTAATAGTACATCACAATTTCTCTTGTTCTTTTTTTTATTTTTTTTTTGAGACAGGGTCTCCCTCTGTCACCCAGGCTGGACTGCAGTGGCATGATCATGAGTCACTGCAACCTTAACCTCCTGGGCTCAAGTGATTCTCTCATCTCAGTCTCCCAAGTAATAGGGACTACAGGTGTAGTCCCTATTAAAAAATGCCAAGCTAATTTTTTAAACAATTTTTTTGTAGAGACAGGGTCTGGCTATGTTGTCCAGGCTGGAGTGCTGTGGCATGATCACAGCTTACTGTAACCTCAAACTCCTGGGCTCAAGTGATCCTCCTGCCTCAACTTCCTGAGTAGTTGTGACTGTAAGCGCATGCCTCGAGTGATCCTCCCATCTCAGCCTCCCAAAGTGCTCTGATTACAGGTGGAAACAACCTCATCCAGCCAATTTTAACTTCTTATAATACATAGGATTGTCTCAAACTCTGGACCTCGTGATCTGCCCACCTCGGCCTCCCAAAGTACTGGGATTACAAGCATTAGCCACCGTGCCTGGCCTTAACTATGTATTTCTTTTAGATATTACGTAGTTGGATCTTGATTTTTTTTTTAGACAGGGTCTCACGCTGCTGCCCACGCTGCTGTCTTCTAGCTGGAGTGTTAAATTGGAGTGTTTATGTTTAAAGTAGGTTTGTTTGTTTGTTTTTTGAGATGGAGTTTCACTCCTGTTGCCCAGGCTGGATTGCAATGGTGGCATTTTGGCTCACCACAACCTCCGCCTCCTGGGTTCAAGTGATTCTCCTGCCTCAGCTTCTCAAGTAGCTGAGATTACAGGTATATGCCACCATGCCCGGCTAATTTTGTATTTTTAGTAGAGATGGGGTTTCTCCATGTTGGTCAAGCTGGTCTCGAACTCCTGACCTCAGGTGAACCACCTACCTCAGCCTCCCAAAGTGCTGGGATTACAGGCATGAGCCACTCCGCCCAGCTAAATTAGTTAATATGGTTGGGCATAAGTCTACATTAGTTTGCTGGAGTTGTACAATGGTCTGAATGTGTCCCCCAAAATTCATGTGTTGGAACCTCAGGCCCCAGTGCCATAGTGTTAGAAGGTGGGGTGTTTTGTTTTGTTTTGTTTCTGAGTTGGAGTCTTGCTCTGTCACTGAGGCTGGAGTGCAGCGGCGTGATCTCAGCTCACTACATTTACCTCTCAGGTTCAAGTGATTCTCCTGCCTCAGGGTCCTGAGTAGCTGGGATTACAGGTGCCTGCCACCATGCTTGGCTAGTTTTTGTATTTTTTAGTAGGGATGGGTTTTCTCCATGTTGGTCAGGCTGATCTCGAACTCCTGACCTCAAGTGATCTGCCCACCTCCACCTCCCCAGGTGATAGGATTACAGGCGTGAGCCACCGAGCCTGGCCTAGAAGGTGGGGTCTTTTAAAATGTGTTTAGATTGGGGGGTGGGGGGGTGATAAAAAAAAAAAAGTGTTTAGATCATGAAGGCTCCACTTTCATGAATGGATTAATAACCACTATAAAGAGGGCTTGTGGGAGTGGGTTCACTCCCTCTTGCCCTTCTGCTTTTCTGCCACGTGAAGACACAGAGTTCATCTCCCTTGTTCTTCTGCCTTCTGCCATACAAGGATGCAATCAGAAGACTTGAACACTTTTGGAACTGTGAGAGAATAAATTTCTGTTCTTTATAAATCATCCAGTCTCAGATACTCTGTTACAGAATCACATAACAGACTAAGACAGGTTGCCATAACAAAGAACCACAGATTGGGTGGCTTAAACAACAGAAATTTATTGTCTCACAGTTTTGGAGGCCAGTAGTCTGAGATCAAGGTCTTGACAGGGTTGAGTCCTTCTGGGAGCCATGAGAAAAGGATCTGTTCTAGGTCTCTCCCCTCAGCTTATACATGGCTATCTCCACATCATCTTTCCTCTATACGTGTCTATGTCTGAATTTTCTCTCCTGAGGATACCAGTCACAGTGGATTAGGGTCCACCCTAAGACCTCATTTTAACTTAAAGCTCTGTAAGCCAGGTGCAGTGGCTGACGTCTGTAATCCCAGCACTTTGGCAGGCTGAGACAGGTGGATTACCTGAGGTAATCAGGAGTTCGAGTTGCCAACATGGCAAAACCCTGACTCTTCTAAAAATAGAAAAATTAGCCAGGTGTGGTGGTGCATGCCTGTAGTCCCAGCTACTCGGGAGGCTGAGGCAGGAGAATCACTTGAACCTGGGAGCCAGAGGGTGCAGTGAGCAGAGATCACACCATTGCACTCCAGCCTGGGTGACAGAGCAAGCCTTCATCTCAAAAAAAAAAAAAAAAAAAAAAAAACACCTTCTGTAAAAACTCTATCTGTAGGCCGGGCATGGCGGCTCATGCCTACAATCCCAGCACTTTGGGAGGCTGAGGAACGCGGATCACGAGGTCAAGAGTTCGATACCAGCCTGGCCAACACAGTGAAACCCCATCTCTACTAAAAACACAAAGATTAGCCGGGTGTGGTGGCACATGCCTGTGATTCCAGCTACTTGGGAGGCTGAAGCAGAAGAATCGCTCGTACGGGGAGGCAGAGGTTGCAGTGAGCCAAGACCACGCTATTGCTCGCCAACCTGGGTGACAGAGTGAGACTCTGTTGCAAAAAAAAAAAAAAAAAAATTATATCTGTAAATATTATGTATTATTAGGAGGATTGCTTGGCTGCGCCTGTGAATAGCCACTGCACTCCAGCCTGGGCAACATAGCAAGACCCTGTCTCTAAAATTAAATAAACAAATACATTTAAATTAAAAACACAATGAAATAGCCGGACGCGGTGGCTCACGCCTGTAATCCCAGCACTTTGGGAGGCCGAGGCGGGTGGATCACGAGGTGAAGAGATCGAGACCATCCTGGTCAACATGGTGAAACCCCGTCTCTACTAAAAGTACAAAAATTAGCTGGGCATGGTGGCACGTGCCTCTAGTCCCAGCTGCTCGGGAGGCTGGGGCAGGAGAATTGCTTGAACCCAGGAGGCGGAGGTTGCAGTGAGCCGAGGTCGTGCCATTGCACTCCAGCCTGGGTAACAAGAGCGAAACTC
>PVKV010031052.1:0-21487 GCA_004027835.1 Alouatta palliata
TAGGAGTGGTGAGAGAGGGCATCCTTGTCTAGTGCCAGATTTCAAAGGGAATGCTTCCCGTTTTTGCTCATTCAGTATGATATTGTCGGTAGGTTTGTCATAAATAGCTTTTATTGTTTTGAGGTATGTTCCTTTGATATTTAGTTTATTGAGAGTTTTTAGCATAAAGAGCTGTTGAATTTTGTCAAAGGCCTTCTCTTCATCTGTTGAGATAATCATGTGGTTTTTGTCTTTCGTTCTGTTTATGCAACCTGTAGCTACCAAGCTGAAGTGATCCTCCTACCCCACCTTCTGAGCAGCTGGGACAGTAGGCATGTGTCACCACAGCCAGCTAATTTTTTTTTTTTTTTTGGAGATGGAGTCTTGCTCTGTTGCCCAGGCTGGAGTGCAGTGGCAAAATCTTGGCTCATTGCAACCTTTGCCTCCCAGGTTCAAGTGACTCTCCTGCCTCAGCCCCCCAAGCAGCTGGGATTACAAGCGTGTGCCACCACGCCCGGCTAATTTTTGTATTTTTATTAGAGACAGGGTTTCACCATGTTGGCCATACTGGTCTCAAACTCCTGACCTCAGGTGATCCTCCCACCTCAGCCTCCAAAAGTGCTGAGATTATAGGCATGAGCCACTGCACCCTGCTAATTTTTTTTTTTTTTTTTTTTAGAGACAGAGTTTCTTTTCCTCTGAACTTTTTATTGGCCTCCTGCTCCCCAAAGAGTCCCCTGCTTCTGCTGGCTTCATGTCTCAGAACTTTGGTGTCGCTGGTCTCAGACACCACTTTGCCATCCACTCTCCAGCGGCAGTGGCTGGTTTGCATGGAGTTGCTGCTTTTGGATGGTTTGCATGGAATTGCTGCTGTCCAGGGCATCACCAAGATTCAAGTCCTCACCGTTGTCCAGCAGGCGGCGATAGGTGGTGATCTCAGCCTCCAGCTTGACCTTGATGTTAGCAGGTCCTCGTACTCCTGGTCCTGGTGCTGCCCCTCTGCCCAGGAGACAGACTTTCACTATGTTGCCCAGGGTGGTCTCGAAATCCTGAGCTCAAGCGATCCACCTGCCTCAGCCTCCCAAAGTGTTGGGTGAGCCACCATGCCCAGATGAACTTTTTTTTTTTTTTTTTAGATAGTTTCACTCTTGTTGCCCAAGGTGGAGTGTAGTGGGGCAATCTCGGCTGACTGCAGCCTCAGCCTGCTGGGGTTCAAGCAATTCTCCTGCCTCAGTCTCCCGAGTAGCTGGGACCACAGGCACCTGCCACCACACCCAGCGAATTTTTGTATTTTTAGTAGAGGTGAGGTTTCATCATGTTGGCCAGGCTGGTTTTGACTCCACAGCACAGTCATCTGGTTACTTCCTTATGTCGTCCAGTGGAACCATGCCCAAGCATTTCCATATTGAAATGTTGTATCCTATTTATTTTATTTTATTATAAATTAACTTTCATTTATTTCTTCCTTGTATTGTGGAGGTTTGTTTTTTGAATTAAGTGCGTAGGTGGGTTATTTTCTATATTAATTCCTTTTTTTTTTTTTTTTTGAGACAGAATCTCACTCTTTTGCCCAGGCTGGAATGCAGTAGTGCAATCTCAGCTCCAACTCCCGCGTTCAAGCAATTTTCCTGCCTCAGCCTCCTGAGTAGCTGGGATTACAGGTGTGTGCCACGCCCAGCTAATTTTTGTATTTCTAGTAGAGATGGGGTTTCACCATGTTGGTCATGCTGGTTTCAAACTCCTGACCTTGTGATCCACTCGCCTCAGCCTCCCAAAGTACTGGGCTTATAGGCGTGAGCCACCATGCCTGGCCAACAATTTCTTTCTTTTTTTTTTTAATCTTCAGCTTTTGTTTTAAGTTCAGGGGTACATGTGCAGGATGTGCGGTTTGTTTCACAGGTAAATGTGTGCCATGGTGGTTTGCTGCACACATCATCCCATCACCTGAGTATTAAGCCCAGCATCCATTAGCTGTTCGTCCTGATGCTCTCTCTCCCCTGCAGGCTCCCCCCTCCCATTAATTTTATTTCAGGGGAACAGAGAGAGTATTACAAAATGCTTGGTTAAAAAGAAGGTAATAGGTGCGATCCAGCTGAAAATGACTGAGCGGACAAGGATATGGCCCCAGCCACCATCCCTTTCTCATTTGGTGTGGTTTTGGATCAGATCTTAAACTCTTTAGGAAAGAGCTACTTTTACACGCTAATTAGTATTCAGTGTGTATTTGGTTTAGAGAAAGGCCAGGCACGGTGGCTCACGCCTGTAATCCCAGCACTTCGGAAGGTCGAGGTGGGAGAATTGTTTGAGCCCAGGAGTCCGAGACCAGCCTGGGCAACATGGTGAAATCCCTCTCTACAAAATAAATACAAAAACTGCCCAGGCATGGTGGTGCACTCCTGTAGTCCCAGCTACTTAGGAAGCTGAGGTGAGAGGATGGTTTGTGCCCAGGAGGTTGCGTTGAGCCTGAGATTGTGCCACTGTACTCCAGTCCAGTGACAGAGGGAGACCTTGTCTCAAAAAAAAAAAAAAGTGGATCACCTGAGGTCAGGAATTCGAGACAAGCCTGCCCAATATGGTGAAACCCCGTCTCTACTAAAAATACAGAAAATTAGCCAGGCATGGTGGTGGGCGCCTGTAATCCCACCTAGCTGGGAGGCTAAGGCAGGAGAATTGTTTGACCTGGGAGGTGGAGGTTGAAGTGAGCTGAGATCTCTCTACTGCATTCCAGCCTGAGTGACAAGAGCAAAGCCCCATCTCAAAGAAAAAAAAAAAGGCAAAAACAGCAAAGCAATTACCTAGAGCAGTCAGAGGGTAGCTCCTTTGTCCCACATCCCTTGTGGGCATAAGCAACCTCCACTTCCTGGGTCATAAGTAGCAAGGAGCACCCAGCCATGGAAACTGCCCAATAATTATTCACTGTGTCAGAGGTGTTTGAACCAGAGTGGCTCCATCTTGAATAGGGGATAGGGGCTGGGTAAAACGAGGCTGAGACCTACTGGGCTACATTCCCAGGAGGTTAGGCGTTCTTAGTCACAGAATGAGACAGGAGGTCAGCACAAGACCCAGGTCGCAAAGACTCTGCTGATAGAACAGCTTGCGGTAAAGAAACCGGCCAAATCCCACCGAGACCAAGATGGTGACAAGAGTGACCACTAGTGTTCCTCACTGCTCATTATACACAAATTATAAAGCTTTGGCATGTTAAAAGACACTCCCAGCAGTGGCATGACAGTTTACAAATGCCACGGCAACGTCAGGAGATTACCCTATATGGTCTAAAAGAGGGAGGAATCCTTAATTCTGAGACTTGCCCACCCCTTTCCCAGAAAACTCATGAATAACCACCCCTTGTTTAGCAGATAATCAAGAAATAACTAAGTATCCTTAGTCCAGCAGCCCAAGCTGCTGATCGGCCTATGGAGTAGCTGTTCTTTATTCCTTTACTTTCTTTCTTTTTTTTTTGAGACAGAGTCTCCCTGTCACCCAGGCTGGAGTGCAGTGGCACAATCTCGGCTAACTGCAACCTCTGCCTTCCAGGTTCAGCCAATTCTCCTGCCTCAGCCTCCCAAGTAGCTGGGACTACAGACATGTGCCACCACGCCCAGCTAATATTTTGTATTTTTAGTAGAGACAGGATTTCACTGTGTTGGCCAGGATGGTCTCGATCTTCTGACCTCATGATCCACCCACCTCAGCCTCCGAAAGTGCTGGGAGTATAGGTGTGAGCCACCACTCCTGGCCTCCTTTACTTTCTTAATAAACTTGCTTTCACTTTATGGATTCGCCTTGAATTTTTTCTTATGCAAGATCCAAGAACCTTCTCTTGAGGTCTCGATTGGGACCCCTTTCTGGTGTTAAAGCAAACTAAATATGCCCTGAGAAGGACTCTTCAATACTATATTTGAGTCCTTGTGGATGAACTACAACCTAGCTTAATAGGTAGACAAGAGCCAGGTATGGTCACTCATGCCTGTAATCCCAGCATTTTGGGAAGCTGAGGTGGATGGAACTCCTGAGGTTAGGAGTTCGAGATCAGCCTGGCCAGCATTGTGAAACCTTGTCGCTACTAAAAATACAAAAAATTAGCTGGGCATGGTGGTGGGCACCTGTAATCCCAGCTACTAGGGAGGCTGATGCAGGAGAATTGCTTGAACCAAGGAGGCAGAGGTTGTGGTGAGCTGAGATCACACCATTGCACTCCAGCCTGGGCAACAAGAGCAAAACTGTGTCTCAAAAAAACAACAAAAAAGCCGGGCGCAGTGGCTCACGCCTGTAATCCCAGCACTTTGGGAGGCCAAGGTGAGCAGATCACCTGAGGTTGGGGGTTGAGACTAGCCTGACCAAGATGGAGAAACCCCATCTCTACTAAAAATACAAACTTAGCCAGGCATGGTGGCACATGCCTGTAATCCCAGCTACTTGGGAGGCTGAGGGAGGAGAATCACTTAACCTGGAAGGCAGAGGTTGCAGTGAGTCGGGGTGGCACCGTTGCACTCCAGCCTGGGTGACAGAGTGAGACTCTCTCTCAAAAAAAAAAAAAAAAATAGGTAGACAATATCGAAAACCTAACCTAGGAGTATGCACCCGTAGCCACAGCTAAGTCTTGGCCAATTCCTGCGGCCATACTTCAACCATTCATACACTGCTGAGTGTTCAAACTCCGTTCAAATAAGGCAGACAATGAGGTGTAACCAATCCAGCTGTTCTGTACGTCACGTCCAATTTCTGTAGTCATTTCCCTTCATCTATAAACCTTCCGCCACGTGGCTGTGCTAGAGTCTCTGAATCTGCTGTGATTTGGGGGCTACCGAATTTGCAAATTACCATTGCTCAATTAAACTCCATTAAATTTAATTCAGCTGAAGTTTTCCTTTTATCACCGGTAACAACTGCACAGAGAACAGCTGCAGACACCAAATGGCACTGAAGACGAAAATGCCTGCCTGGGAAGGTGGAGGGCTGGAGGATGCTGAGTGGAAGAAGGGATTAGGGGTGGGGTAGGGGGCAAGGGTGTCTCTGAATACAAATAGACATTGCCAGGCTGGACACGGTGGCTCATGCCTGTAATCCCAACACTTTGGGAGGCCAAAGAGGGCAGATCACTTGAAGTCCGGAGTTCGACACCAGCCTGGCCAACACGGTGAAACCCCATCTCTACTAAAAAATATAAAAATTAGCCAAACGTGCTGGCATGCACCTGTAATCCCAGCCTACTCAGGAGGCTGAGTCAGGAGAGTCAGTTGAACCTGGGAGGCGGAGGTTGCAGTAAGCTGAGATTGCACAATTGCACTCCAGACTGGATGACAGAGCAAGGCTCTGTCTCAAAAAAAAAAAAAAAAAAAAAAAAAGCAGCCAGGTGCGGTGGCTCACACCTATAATCCTAGCACTTTGGGAGACGGAGGAGGGCGGATTGCCTGAGCTCAAGGGTTCTAGACCAGCCTGGGCAACACGGTGAAACTCTGTCTCTATTAAAATACAAAAAATTAGCCGGCGTGACGGCATGCATCTGTAAGCCCAGCTACTTGGGAGGTTGAGGCAGGAGAATCACTTGAACCCAGGAGGCAGAGGTTGCATCACACCACTGCACTCCAGGCTGGGTGACAGAGCGAGACTCCATCTCCAAAAAAAAAAAAAAATAGACATTGCCCTCCCGCTTTCCCTGGATGATATCTCAGAAGATTTACCCATTCTCTTTGGCATTCATTATGGTTTTCCAAGGGCCACAGCAGGTCTTCCCTTCTGTAGTCCCATGATGATGAGGACTTCTCAATAGTCCTATTCAGTCCGCTCCATAAAAGTTCTTGCCTTGCCAAGAACTTGCTTACGCCTGTAATCCCAGCACTTTGGGAGGTGGAGGCAGGTGGATCATGAGGTCAGGGGTTCGAGACCAGCCTGGCCAATATGGTGAAACCCTGTCTGTACTAAAAATACAAAAAATTAGCCAGGTGTAGTGGCCCGCAGCTGGCATCCCAGCTGCTCAGAAGGCTGAGGCAGGAGAATCATCTGAACCTGGGGGGCAGAGGTTGCAGTGAGCAGAGATCACACCACTGCACTCCAACCTGGGTGCCAGAGGGAGACTCCATCTCAAAATAAAGGAAAAAAAAAGTGCTTCCCTATGTAAATTATAAGGGGATAATTTACATAGGGAAGCACTTTTTTTTTTTCCTTTTTTTTGAGATGGAGTCTCAGGCCTGGGAATCTTCAGGCCTCCCCTTTCTTGCCAATTCAGGACTGCCAACCCACCCTTTCAAATCCTGGCTTTGGGCTTGATGTTTCAAAGCTTTCCTTGCTTCCTCGTTTGCCCTTTCCCGAGACTCAACACCAGTTCGCCGTTGCACCATGCCCCACAGCACAGGCCTGACCCACCCTCACTGGAGAATCAGTTTCACTCTGTTCCATTGCCTCGTAACTGCTGACCAATCATACCCTCTTTCAAGCCCAGACCTGACTCCCAAGCTCCTGGCCTGGGCTAGAATCCAAGGTCCTATTTGCCAAGGAGAAGAGGTTGGACAGTTTTTCCAGCTGCTGTCTTGCTGAAACCAGAGGCTCATATTCTGTACTCCGACCTCATCAGTCCTGTCGTTGGCATTACTCGTCTCTCAGAGGTTGAGAGAGTTGGCATTACTCATCTCTCACCACCAATATAACACTTTTATTTTTTACATTTGAAAAAGAAACTAAGAAATTCCAGTGTCTAGCATCTACTTCCAAGAGGAATAGCCCATTGGCAAATCTAAATTAGCCACTTGGGCAGTTCACCTTTTTTTTTTTTTTTTTTTGAGATGGAGTCTCTCTCTGTCACCCAGGCTGTAGGGCAGTGGTTCCATCTTGGCTCACTGCAACCTCGGCCTCCAGGGTTCCCAAGTGATTCTCCTGCCTCAGCCTCTTGCGTAGCTGGGATTATAGGCATGCGCCACCACGCCCAGCTAATTTTTGCATTTTAGTAGAGATGGGGTTTCACCACGTTGGTCAGGCTGCTCTTGAACTCCTGGTCTCGTGATCTACCCACTGCAGCATCTCAAAGTGCTGGGATTACAGGTGTGAGCCACCACACCGGGCCCAAAGTTCTCTTCTTTAGGGTACTTCTTAGGTTTGTACTGAGCCATTGAATTTCAAAGCCTGCAGTAGGATCTAAGATTATATTCAAGAGATCACTCTTTCCTTACACCTCAAACACAAACCAACAAAAACCCAGACATTTGCTAGGTGTTAAATCTGCTAAATCCATTAGAATTCTGAATACAATTCCATTTTTTTTCTTTTGATAATTTAGAAAGTGTCTAGAGCATTGTGTCACCCCGTGGATTTTCTGGCAAATAATAGGTTCATTCTCTCTTGCCTTTAAGCTGTCTTCGACTTTGGATTCTCTTCCCCATTGATCACCTTTCCCTACAGAAATGATCAAGCTGCAGTTCCCTTCCTTGTCCCTCTCTGTGTCTTGCAAATTTCACAAGCCTCTGGTGTCAAAAGCATGGTTTTTTTGTTTTGTTTTGTTTTGAGACAGAGTTTCACTCTTGTCACCCAGGCTGGACTGCAATGGTGCTATCTTGGTTCACTGCAACCTCTGACTCCTGGGTTCAAGTGATTCTCCTGCCTCAGCCTCCTGAGTAGTTGGGATTACAGGTGTCCAACACCATGACAAGCCAATTTTTGTATTTTTAGTAGAGATGGGGTTTTACCATGTTGACCAAGCTAGTCTCAAACTCCTGACCTCAGGTGATCCACCCACCTCGGCCTTCCAAAGTGCTGGGATTACAGGCATGAGCCACTGCGCCTGGCCCAAAAGCCTGTTGATGGCCCAGTCACTGCTGCTCTTACAAAGGAGCCAGCTAGGCTCCTGGAGCTCCACTCTTCCTGGCTTCCCCAGGGAGATGAGAGTAAGCTCTGGTTTCAATGATGTGGGGGACGTCTTAGGGTAGGAAGAGGCTTGACTTGGAGCTGCAGCTGGTTTGTCCTGGCGTATTTAAAATCAAACATTTGTGGCCCAGTGAAGTGGCTCACGCCTGTAATCCCAGCAGTTTGAGAGGATGAGGTGGGCAGATCACCTGAGGTCCGGAGTTCGAGACCAGCCTGATCAACATGGAGAAGCTCTCTCTATTAAAAATACAAAATTAGCCAGACGTGGTGGCGCATGCGTGTAATCCCAGCTACTTGGGAGTCTGAGGCAGAAGAATCGCTTGAACCGGGAAGACAGAGGTTGCAGTGAGTCGAGATCATGCCGTTGCATTCCATCCTGGGCAATAAGAGCAAAACTCCTTCTCAAAAACAAACAAACAAACAAACAAATATCAAACATACATTGCCCTGATTAATTTTCTTCCAAAACCCTCTCCTGTCTGGACTGCAAGGAGAGTCGTATTCCTTCTATTAACACAGCTTTGAGCCTGTTTCTTGTACATGAATCTGCTATGCTCTGCACCTAGCATATGAGCATGCCCATTTTCCTTGCCTGAGGTTGCATGACAAAGCATCCTACCTCAACTGACAACCATTGCTGGCAGACCCAAATGGACAGGAGGTTTCGTGGCGCCTCAGGGGGTGGGAGCAGGATGAAAATTCAGCTCACCCAGCCTAATTAAAATTATGATTATTACTCATGTCTCCATGCCCAGCCTGACAGGCTGGGAGAGCCCGAGGAAGTGAAATTTGCTAGTTCTTTAAATATTGAGTCAGCCAGGTATGACCTAAATAGTAGATCTCTATTAAATAGAACTTTAATTACAAAACAACACCAATAACAATAACAGCAAATCTGTTTTTCCAGTCTAGGTATTATTATCTAGGTTAGGTCAGATAACCAAATTTACTGTACAGACTTGATGAGGCAGCTTTTGGAATACGTACAACTCCACAACCACCCTGATGTTACCTGTTTCCAGGCCATCAAGTTCAAATGGAAATCTGAGAATTCATGTCGGGAAAGCCCATGACTGCCTGTTGAGAGATTTTGTAAAACTGAACAAAGTGCATCCTGACAGATATTTAGATAAAGCACTACAGGCCATTGTGACAAAAGGAAATCATGAAACTATATTTTTCAAATCAATTTATTTTTTTTGAGATGGTATCTCACTCTGTCACCCAGGCTGGAGTGCAGTGTTGCGATCTTGGCTCACTGCAACCTCCACCTCCCAAGTTCAAGCGATTCTCCTGCCTCAGCCTCCCAGGTAGCTGGGACTACAGGTCCCCAGCACCGCACCTGGCTAATTTTGTATTTTTAGTAGAGATAGGGGTTTCACCATGTTGGCCAAGCTGGTCTGGAACTCCTGACCTCAAATGATCTGCCCGCCTCAAAGTCAGGAGTTCAAGACCATCCTGGCTAACACGGTGAAACCCCGTCTCTACCAAAAATACAAAAAAATTAGCTGGGCATGCTGGCCCACACCTGTAGTCCCAGCTACTCGGGAGGCTGAGGCAGGAGAATTGCCTGCACCTGAGAGGTGGAGGTTGCAGTGAGCTGAGATCGCACCACTGCACTCCAGCCTGGGTGACAGAGCAAGACTCCATCTCAAACCCAAACAAACAAACAAACAAAAAGACCACTGAAGGGCAAATGATAATACGATAATACAAAGGGCAAAACTGTGATCCATCTGGCTTGGGTTTGTTATGGTTTTTTTCCCCAGAATCCAGGCCCAATCAAAGTCTGTAAACAGCTCATAAAACTGTGTTACCTGCCCTTCTGCCATTCACCATTCCAGGGAACTGCCTGCCGGGCCCAGGCGTTTGCAGATAAAAAGTAAAGTGCAGATAAATAGGTGAAGCACAGGATTCTGGGGAGGGTGAAACTACTCTGTGTGATATTATGATGCAAATTCATGCATGTCAGGTTACATTTGTCCAAGCCCATAACGTACGACAGCAAGAGGGAACCTTAATGTAAACTATGGGCTTTGGGTGATGATGATGCGCAGGTCCATCGATGGTAATGTCACTGGAAAGGGGTCCTGATGTACACCCCAAGAGAGGGCTCTTGGATCTTGCGCAAGAAAGAATTCGAAGCCGGCCGCGAACAGTGGCTCACGCCTATAATCCCAGCACTTTGGGAGGATGAGGCTGGCAGATCACTTGAGGTCAGCAGTTCGAGACTAGCCTAGCCATCATGGCTAAACACCATCTTTACCAAAAATACAAAAATTAGCCAGGTGTGATGGTGGGCACTTGTAACCCCAGCTACTCGGGAGGCTGAGGCAGGAGAATGGCTTGAACCCGGGAGGTGGAGGTTGCAGTGAGTCAAGATGGAGCCACTGCACTCCAGCCTGGGTGACAGAACAAGACTCCTTGTCAAAAAAAAAAAAAAAAAAAGAAAAGAAAAAGAGAGAAAGAATTCGAAGCCAATCCATAGAATAAAGCAAAAGCAGAGCCGGGCATGGTGGCTCACGCCTGTAATCCCAGCACTTTGGGAGGCTGAGGCGGGTGGATCACCTGAGGTCAGGAGTTCAAGACCATCTTGGCTTACATGGCGAAACCCCATCTCCACTAAAAATACAAAAAATTAGCTGGGAGTGGTGGCACGTGCCTGTAGTCCCAGCTACTTGGGAGGCTGAGGCAGGAGAATCGCTTGAGCCCAGGAGGTGGAGGTTGCAGTGAGCCACGATCACAACACTGCACTCCAAACTGGGGTCAGGGCAAGACTCTGTATCAAAAAAAAAAAAAAATTTAGCTGGGAGTTGTGGCAGGTGCCCGTAATCCCAGCTCAGCTACTCAGGAGACTGAGGCAGGGAAAATTGCTTAAACCTGGGAGGCAGAGGTTGCAGTGAACTGAGATCATGCCACTGCACTCCAGCCTAGGTGAAAGAGCAAAACTGTCTCAAAAAAAAAAAAAAAAATGGTTACTCCATAGGTAGAACAGCCCCAGGGCTGCTGGCAGGCAACATTTATGGTCACTTCCTGATTGTATGCTAAACCGGGGTGGATTATTCATAAGTTTTCCTGGAAAGAGGTGGGCAGTTCCTGTAACTGAGGGTTCCTCCCCTTTTTAGATCATATAGGGTACATTGCATGGTGTTTGTAAACTGTTATGGTGCTGGTGGGAGTGTCTTTTAGCATGCTAATGTATTATAATTAGCACATAATGAGCAGTGAGGATGACCAGAGGTCACTTTCATTACCATCTTGGTTTTGGTGGGTTTGGGCCAGCTTCTTTACCACATCCTTTTATCAGCAAGGTCTTTGTGACCTGTCTCTTGTGCTGACCTCCTATCTCATCCTGTGACGAAGAATGTCTTAACCTGGGAGTGCAGCCGGTAGGTCTCAGCCTTATTTTACCCAGCTCCTATTCAAGATGGACTCTCTCTGGTTCAAATGGTTCTGACAGTAACAAACCTGCCACTCTGGTGGGGGATATTGACAAGGGAGAGTCTGTCCCATATGGGGGCAGTAGGTACATGGAAGTGTCTGCACCTTCCTCGCAGTTTTGCTGCGAACTTAAAACTGTTCTAAATCATTAAAGTCTACTGAATTGAAGAAAAATGCAAAGTGCTGGTACTTGTGCTTTAATTATAAAATGCCTTACCCACACTTTCGATCGCCCCCTATTCCTATCTCTCCATTGAGAATGATCAGATAACCTTCTTTTTTTTTTTTAAGACGGGGGTTCACCATGTTGGTCAGGCTGGTCTTGAACTCCCGACCTCAGGTGATCCGCCCGCCTTAGCCTCCAAAGTGCTTAGATTACAGGCTTGAGCCACCACGCCCGGCCTATCAGATAACCTTCTAATTAAAAGGTTATGCTGGGCACAGTGGCTCATGCCTGTAATCCTAGCACTTTGGGAGGCCAAGGCGGGCCGATTACCTGAGGTCGGGAGTTCAAGACCAGCCTGACCAACATGGCAAAACTCAGTCTCTACTAAAAATACAAAAATTAGCCAGGCATAGTGGCAGGTGCCTGTAAATTCCACCTACTCAGGAGGCTGAGGCAGGAGAATCGCTTGAACCTGGGAGGTAGAGGTTGCAGTGAGCCGAGATGGTGACATTGCACTCCAGCCTGGGGGACAGAGGGAGACTCCATCTAAAAAAAATAAAAATAAAACAGTGCTGAAGCAATTAAAATAAGTCACATAAAGTAATTAAAAAAAAAAACAAAAAACTTTTTTTAGGTGATGCCTTGCTCTGTCACCCAGGCTGGAGTGCAGTGGCATGATCTCAGCTCACTGCAGCTTCCACTTCCCTGGTTCAAACAATTCTTCTACCTCAGTCTCCCAAGTAGCTGGGATTACAGGCATCTGCCACCATCCCCAGATAGTTTTTGTATTTTTAGTAGACATGGGTTTTCACCATGTTGGCCAAGATGGTCTTGAACTTCTGACATCAGTTGATCCACCTGCCTCAGCCTCCCAAAGTGCTGGGATTACAGGTGTGAGCCACGGTGCCTGGCTGAAAGTCAAATGTTTAACTTGCTGATTTGATGAGTTTTGTTTTGTTTTGTTTTGTTTTTGAGACAGAGTCTTGCTCTGTCTCCAGGCACCAGGCTAGAGTGCAGTGGCATGATCTCGGCTCACTGCAACCTCCGCCTCCCGGGTTCAAGCAATTCTCCTGCCTCAGTCTCTGGAGTAGCTGGGACTACAGGCACGTGCCACCACGCCCAGCTAATTTTTGTATTTTTTAGTAGAGAAGGGGTTTTACCATATTGGCCAGGATGGTTTCGATCTCTTGACCTTGTGATCCGCCCGCCTCGGCCTCCTAAAGTGCTGGGATTACAGGCATGAGCCACCGTGCCCGATGATTTGATGAGTTTTAAGGAAATTTAGATAATGGATATCAAATTTGTATTGCGTTTCCATCCAGTAAACATAGCTGGACCTCATTCTTTATTATTAGCTTTTTTTTTTAGAGGGGGGCATACCTCTCAGCAGAAGCTGGACCTCATTCTTGCTGTTGACTTAACTTTGTCTAAAAGTACCTAGGACCCAGATCAACGTAGGACACGCGTTCCAACCTTTTCCCTGCTTTTCTCCACATATATAACCAACCCTCAAGTGCCCAACACCAGCCGGCTTGCTGCTTCGACAGACCCAATTCCGTCCACAGGGGGCAGCCCTGTCCCAACCCCCAACTTGTTTTCTGCCTCAGGAGCCCTCTTCCAAAGGCTGAAAAAGCTGAGACTGACCTCTCAGCCCTGCTACAGCTGTAGTATGGGTATGTGGCCTAAGCCTGGCCAATGGGTCCTGAAGGGGAGCTTCTGGAAAAGAGTTCCCCAAGTGCAAGGACACTCATGGAGGAAATTGCTTTCTTGTCTAGATTTGTGCTTATCTGCGATGCTTGAACTGCTCAGCCATCTTTTGACGGCAAAGAGGGATGCTGCTGACGTGCTGAGTGTGGCCTAATGCACAGTTGGGAAGTTGGGAAGCACCTCGGTCTTCAGTGTCGTGGTTGAGCACCTGCGTTTAACCCGTAACCCACATCTCTGCCTTTGAACCTCTGATTATGTGAAATCATACATGTCCTTACTGGTTAAGCCACTGGCTCCCAAACTTCCGGTCTCAAAACCTCTTTAAGCACTTAAAAATTATTAAAGACCCCAAGAAGTTTTTGTTTATGAGAGCTATCTTTATGCTAATACAAACAACATGTTTTTATAAAAAATTTGTCGTATTTTCCAAAAGAAAAAGAGATAGTGGCTGGGCGCGGTGGCTTCACACGGAGGCCAAGGTTGGGGATCACTTGAGGCCAAGAGTTCAAGTCCAGCCTGGTTTCTGGCCAACATGGCAAAACCCTGTCTCTACTAAAAATACAAAAATTAGCGGAGCGTGGTGGCATGCACCTGTAATCCTAGCTACTCGGGAGGCTGGGCCAAGAGAATCACTTGGACCCAGGAGGCGGAGGTTGTAGTGCCACTATACTCCAGCCTGGGTGATAGAGTGAGACAATGTCTCAAAAAAATAAAATAAAAAAGACTTGCCAGAAACTAGAAAGGCAATTGACAGGAAACGAAACGTGGGAGGAATGGGGAATTGCTTGATGGGTACAGGGTTTCTGCTGGGGAAGATAAAAAATGGTCTGGGGCCGGGCGCGTTGGCTCACACCTGTATTCCCAGCACTTTGGGAGGCTGAGGAGGGTGGATCACCTGAGGTCAGGAATTGAAAACCAGCCTGACTAACATGGTGAAACCCCATCTCTACTAAAAATACAAACTTAGCTGAGCAGTGTGGCATATGCTTGTAATCCCAGCTACTCGGGAGGCTGAGGCAGAAGAATCGCTTGATCCCAGGAGGCGGAGATTGCGGTAAGCCAAGATGATGCCATTGCACTCCAGCCTGGGCAACAAGAGCGAAACTCCGTCTCAAAAAAACAAAAATGTTCTGGGGATGAATGGAGATGCACAGCAATGTGGATGTATGTTGTGCTACAGAACTGTACACCTAAAAGTGGTTGAAATAGTACATTTCGTGTTATGTGTCTTTTATTACAATAAGTCTTGCAAATGTGCGTACTTGAATCATTACAAGTAACAGATTACCTCTGATACAGCTCAAAACTAGAGAGGCTTTACCTCTACTAAGACACCAGTATTTTTGGGCTGGGCGCAGTGGCTCACACCTGTAATCCCAGCACTTTGGGAGGCCAAGGCAGGTGGATCACCTGAGGTCGGGAGTTCAAGACCAGCCTCACCAACATGGAGAAACCCCGTCTCTACTAAAAATACAAAATTAGCCAGGCATCGTGGCACATGCCTGTAATCCCAGCTACTTGGGAGGCTGAGGCAAGAGAATTGCTTGAACCTGGGAGCGGAGGTTGCAGTGAGCCAATCAAGTCATTGCACGCTGGTCTGGCAACAAGAGTGAAACTCCATCTCAAAGAAAAAGAAAATCACAGTACTTTGGGAGGCCGAGGCACATGGATCACTTGAGGTTAGGAGTTTGAGACCAGCCTGGCCAACATGGCAAAACCCTGTCTCTACTAAAAATACAAAAATTAGTCGGGCATGGTATTGGGTGCCTGTAATCCCAGATACTCAGGAGGCTGAGACAGGAGAATCACTTGAACCTGGGAGGTGGAGGTTGCAGTGAGCCAAGATCACACCATTGCACTCCAGCCTGCGTGTCAGAATGAAACTTCGTCTCAAATAACAGCAAAAAAAAGGCGCTATTATTTTTATTATCAACAAAGCCCTGGTCCAGCTAATGGTCGAATTCTTTTGCAAAAACTGTCATTCACAGTCACTTATTCTTTACAACTAAGCCAGTTAGGGAGGAACAGATCACCTATTTCATGTAAGCAAGGGGAAGCCAGGGCAGTGCTATGTACTGAACTGTTTCACACTATCACAAATAAAATTGCAGTTTGAGCCTCACCCCCCGCCACGCATGTGCGTGCACGGGCGCACACACACACACACACACACACACACGTAGCGTATGAGGAGATAGCCTGTCCGTTTTGGCTTCAGACGCAGGGATTTTGATTTCCTTGGCTTCTGAACTGTTCTTGGAGCTGGGCCCTCTAGGGAAACTGAGCAAGTACACGGGGCCATCAAACTTGGACTGGATCCATCAGGGACACACAAAAAAAACAGACTCTCCAGCCCTCACTCCCAAGTGGAGCAGACAAAAGTGCTGTTGATGCTGAAGCTGCAGAAAGCTTCAGAAGGTCCCGTGGGAGGAAGCTTGGCATGAGAGGCCAGCAGCTCCAACTGACCCTGGAAGGAGCAGCAGGCTGGGGTGGGATCCAGGCTCCGCTCCAACCAGAGGGCCTGCATCCTTTGCCTTCTCACTGTGAAGGAGAGAAATCGCCTGCCCGGTAGGTTTCCACTGGTGTCTGAGAAATGTTCTCAAAAAGACACCTCCCACCACCCATGGAAAAAATGCTCATGATACAATGTTGAATGTCAAAATTCTATCATCTATCTATCGTTTTTTTGGAGACAGTCTTACCCTGTTGCCCAGGCTGGAATACAGTGACACGATCTTGGCTCACTACAACCTTTGCCTCTCTGGTTTGTGATTCTCCTGCCTCAGCCTCCCCAGTAGCTGGGATTACAGGTGCACATCACTACATCCAGCTAATTTTTGTATTCTTTATAGAAATGCGGTTTCACTATGTTGCCCAGGCTGGTCTCGAACTCCTGAGCTCAGGTGATCTGCCACCTTGGCCTCCCAAAGTGCTAGGATTACAGGCATGAGCCATCTCGCCCCACTCTACTATCTAATGTCACCCATGTTTAAAAAAATTTATTTTGCCTTTGACAACAAACCAATAAAACTTTGGGCTAAAAAAAATAATAATAATAAATAAATTTATTTTGCCCGGCATGGTGATATGTGCCTACAGTCCCAGCTACTCGTGAGGCTAAGGAGGGAGGATCCGTTGAACCCAGGAGTTTGAGACCACCCTGGGCAACATACCAAAACCGTGTTTCACTTAAAAAAAAATTTTTTTTTGACAAGGCAAGGTGGCCCATGCTTGTAATCCAAGCATTTTGGGAGGCTGAGGTGGGGTGGATCATGAGGTCAGGAGATCGAGACCATCCTGGTCAACATGGTGAAACCCCATCTCTACTAAAAATACAAAAATTAGGGCCGGGCGCAGTGGCTCACACCTGTAATCCCAGCACTTTGGGAGGCCGAGGCGGGTGGATCACGAGGTCAAGAGATCGAGACCATCCTGGTCAACATGGTGAAACCCCGTCTCTACTAAAAATACAAAAAATTAGCTGGGCATGGTGGCGCGTGCCTGTAGTCCCAGCTACTCGGGAGGCTGAGGCAGGAGAATTGCTTGAACCCAGGAAGCGGAGGTTGCGGTGAGCCGAGATCGTGCCATTGCACTCCAGCCTGGGTAACAAGAGCGAAACTCCGTCTCAAAAAAAAAAAAAAATACAAAAATTAGCTGGGTGTGGTAGTGCATGTCTGTAATCCCAGCTACTCGGGAGGCTGAGGCATGAGAATCACTTGAACCCAGAAAGCAGAGATTGCAGTGAGCTGAGATCATTCCGCCACACTCCAGCCTAGCAACAGAGTGAGGCTCCACCTCTAAAGAAAAAAAACTTTTTGAAGCATGCATTGAAAAACAAGGCCAGAAGGAAATACAATGCAACATTATTAGTGATATTGTCTGGGTGGTTGGATAACAGGTCATTTTGTATTTCTTCTTGACATTTTTCTACAGCTTTTAGATTTTCCTCCAGCTAGGATGTGGTGTTTTCCTTTTATTTATTTATTTATTTATTTATTATTTATTTTTGAGACAGGGTCTAACTCTGTTGCCCAGGCTGAAGTAAAGTGGCACAGTTTTGGCTCACTGCAGCCTCTGCCTCCTGGGTTCAAGCAATTTTCCTACCTCAGCCTCCCGTGTAGCTGAGAATACAGTCATGCACCACTATGCCCAGCTAATTTTTGCATTTTTAATAGAAACGGTGTTTTGCCATGTTGGCCAGGCTGGTCTCAAACTCCTGACCTCAGGTGATCCACCCACCTGAGCCTCCCAAAGTGCAGGGATTACAGGCGTAAGCCATGGCACCCAGCAGAAAGGATGTGTTTTCTGATCATCATAATAGATCTTATAATAATGGACACCACCCGAACTCCACCAACCCAGTGGCTCCTCAGCATCGGGGAAGATGTGGGCTGTGCAAAAACGGGTGGGGAATGCTCTTCAGAAATATTTGGCCCTTGCAATATGCTTGCTGCTGAGGGGAAAGGTCTGGAAGGCCAGAGCTAGCATACGCCCCCGCCTCTTTGCCTTTGAGTTTCCCTCCATGTTACATCTCAAGGTCAGGCTGGGCAGGTGCTGGTGGCTCATGCCTGTAATCTCAGCACTTTGAGAGGCCGAGGTGGGTGGATTATGAGGTCAGAAGCTCAAGACCAGCCTGGCTAAGATAATGAAACCCCATCCCTACTAAAAATACAAAAACTAATTAGCTGGGCATGGTGGCAGGTGCCTGTAATCCCAGCTACTGGGGAGGCTGAGACAGAATAATTGCTTGAACTTCCTCACTGCAGAAGTTGCAATGAGCTGAGATTGAGCCATTGCACTCTAGCCTGGGTGACAGAGTGAGACTCTGCCTCAAAAAAAAAAAAAAAAAAAAAAATTGAAGGTCAGGCTGCAGCGACCTCACTCCCTGATTATTGGCTTACGTAGCAAGAGACACAGTAGCAGATATTTTTCCCAAATGCAATCCAAACTCCTAGAGCAAAACCAGCTTCTTGCCCCTGCTTCCCGCCCCATCTGCCACACCCGATCTTCAGAAAGACTTTTCTGTTTACTTTCCACAACTTTCTCAGCTGCCTTGACCTGTATTTTGACACCTCTGAGAGTGTGGCTGACACTCCTAGGGTCCTGGCTACTTTCTGGCCTCACAGCTCCTGACACCCAAAGCCCTCCCCCGATGCTGCCCCTGCCATGCTGGGATCACATGACTAATGCCAGCTGTGCTGTGGATAATGACATAACCAGAGTCTGTCCCCTGGAAACATTTCACATGTTCCTTGAAGGAAAAGCTTAGCTCATCTCAAGAAAGAGGGGCAGTGCAGTTATCTCTGGATTCCACAGGACTCTATTTCTTGACTTTTTATTTTATTTTTTTTGAGATGGAATTTCCCTCTTCTTGCCCAGGCTGGAGTGCAATGGCTCGATCTCGGCTCATTGCAACCTCCCCCTCCTGGGTTCAAGCAATTCTCCTGCCTCAGCCTCCCGAGTAGCTTTTTTTTTTTTTTTTTTTTTCTGAGACAGAGTTTTGCTTTTGTGGCCCAGGCTGGAGTGCAATGGCACGATCTCGGCTCAGGCATATGCCAACATACTCGGCTAATTTTGTATTTTTAGTAGAGACAGGTTTGAGTTGCTGGGATTACAGGCATGCACCATGATGCCCAGCTAATTTTGTATTTTTAGTAGAGAGGGAGTTTCACCATTTTGGCCAGACTGGTCTCACTCAAGCTCCTGACCTCAGATGATCCACACACCTCAGCCTCCCAAAGTGCTGGGATTACAGAAGTGAGCCACCACGCCCAGCCCTTTTTTTTGTTTGTTTTAAATATCATTAGAGCTGGGCGTAGTGGCTCACGCCTGTAATTCCAGCTAATGCCTGTAATTCCAGCACTTTGGGAGGCTGAGGCAGGCGGATCAGCTGAGGTTGGGAGTTTGAGACCAGCGTGACTAACATGGAGAAACCCTGTCTCTACTAAAAACACAAAATTAGCCAGGTATGTTGGCATATGCCTGAGCCGAGATCGTGCCATTGCACTCCAGCCTGGGCCACAAGAGTGAAACTCTGTCTCAAAAAAAAAAAAAAAAAAAATACCATTAGATTTTTATAGCTTTTAATTTCCCAAAGAATAAATTTTCCTCATATAAATGGTATGGCGAGGCTGTCTCACAGGCACCTCACAGAAGCAGACTCATGCCCTCTTCATAGCTTCGTTTTAGTCACTTTCTCTGAATTCTCACTCTGTGGTTGGGGTGGGCTAGATGGAGCCTTAGAATGTGGCCAAGAGGGTGCTCCCGGAGCTTTGGGAGAGGGACTCATATTTAGGAATAGAGTGCAGGCCGGGTGCAGTGGCTCACCCTGTAATCCCAGCACTTTGGGAGGCCAAGGCAGGTGGATCACCTGAGGTCAAGAGTTTGAGACCAACCTGACCAATGTAGTGAAACCCCAATTGTACTTAAACTACAAAAATTAGCTGGCCATGGTGGTACATGCCTGTAATCCCAGCTACTCGGGAGGCTGAGGCACGAGGATCACTTGAACCTGGGAGTCGAAGGTTGCAGTGAGCTGACTGCGACAGTCGGTCCAGCCTGGGCAACAGAGATGCTGTCTCAAAAAACCAAAAGAATATCGTGAGGACATCTGGGAAGGCTGAGGTTGAGGGGCTGGAGGCCTGGCTTGAGAGAAGGATGAGGTGATGAGAGCTAGCAGTTTGCTGCAGCTGCAGCTGTGACCATCCCCAGGCACCTCTCCCTCTCTCACAGGACAGCCTGTGTCAGTATCCACCTCCCTCTCAGGTGGGTGGGCAGGGGGCTGTCTGTGGAGATGGAGGCAGAGCCCCCTGCTGTCCATGAGAAGTTCAAGGCAATGAGGCACGCCCACTCCAAGTCCTTGCCTGGGAGGAGGTCAGGAGAGGGCCACTCAGCCACTCCCCCAGCCCTGTTCCTTGTCTCCTTCTTTGTTTTTTGAGATGGAGTCTTGCTCTGTCACCCAGGCTGGAGTGCAATAGCATGATCTCAGCTCACCGCAACCTCTGCCTCCCTGGTTCCAGCAATTCTCCTGCCTCAGCCTCCTGAGAAGCTGGGACTTCAGGTGCACACCACCATGCCCGGCTAATTTTTTGCATTTTAGTAGAGTTGGGGTTGCACCATGTTGACCAGGCTGGTCTCAAACTCCTGACCTTGTGATCCATCCGCCTCAGCCTCCCAAAGTGCTGTGATTACAGGCATGAGCCACCACACCTGGCTTTTTTTTTTTTTTTTTTTTTTATTACCCAGGCTGGAGTCCAGTGGCATCATCACAGCTCACTGCAGCCTCAACCTCCTGGGCTCAAGCAATCCTCCCACCTCAGCCTCCTGAGTAGCTGGTACCACAGGTACACACCACGCCTGGATAATTTTTACATTTATTGTAGAGTCAGGGTTTGCCATGTTGACCAGCCTGGTCTCGAACTTCTGGGCTCCAGTGATGCGCCCGCCTGGGCCTCCCACAGTGCTAGGACTGCAGGCATGAGCGATGCACCCGGCCTCGGCTGCTCTTGTCTTGAAGATGGCGCCCACCTTGTGGGAGGAACGTCCGTCCTACTTCTCCCCGTTCTCCAACTAGGCTGCTTCCATTGCCCTATCCTCCTGGGTCGCAAAGGAAAATTCCCCCAGGGCTGGTCCCCTCTCTCTCCTGCAG
Source organism: Alouatta palliata (assembly GCA_004027835.1). Classification (NCBI taxonomy): domain Eukaryota; kingdom Metazoa; phylum Chordata; class Mammalia; order Primates; family Atelidae; genus Alouatta; species Alouatta palliata. Next base: position 20,799 of record PVKV010031052.1, read on the forward strand.
GCCGAGGTCTCGGGGCTGACGCTCCCGCTCCTGGGCCTGCCCCAGGGCCCTGAACGGCTGGCAACACCTGGGTCAGCTGGGACGCCGGTGACCACAGAAAGGGAGTTGCAGCGGCTTCCTGCTACCCTTGGAGAAATCAAAGAGCGTGCGCAGCACTGGCCCGCTTCGGAGAACAAGATCAGGAGAGGAAGGGCCTTGCAGACCTCCTGACTCAGGGCACCCTCCTGCCTTAGGGCACATCCAGGCTCCTGCAGAGAAAGCGCAGACTGAGGCCGCGAGCAGCGCCGCCCTCTAGTGGCTTGGAAGGGTCATGCTGGTCTCTCCAGGAAGCCAGGTACCGTTAGTTTCTTTAAAAATAAAACCAAACAATAAAGTGTATATATATTATATATATATATTTTAAAATACATAATATATAAAATATATAAATACTTTTTTTTTTTTGAGACGGAGTTTAGCTCTTGTTACCCAGGGTGGAGTGCAATGGTGTGATCTCGGCTCACCGCAACCTCCGCCTCCTGGGTTCAAGCAATTCTCCTGCCTCAGCCTCCCGAGTAGCTGGGACTACAGGCACGTGCCACCATGCCCAGCTAATTTTTGTATTTTTAATAGAGACGGGGTTTCACCATGTTGACCAGGATGGTCTCGATCTCTTGACCTCGTGATCCACCCGCCTCGGCCTCCCAAAG
>PVKV010031053.1:0-21486 GCA_004027835.1 Alouatta palliata
ACTCTCTCTCTCTCTCTCTCTCTCTCTCTCTCTCTCTCTCTCTCTCTCTCTCTGTGTGTGTGTGTGTGTGTGTGTGTGTGTGTGTGTGTGTGTGCATACTTTGTATAACTCACCCTTTTCCCTATGAGCTCAAATTCTGCACATGCCTTAAGACCCAAACTTCAAAATATTTAGATACTAGGCTTCCAGCCCCTGACCCCATTCTTCCCATTGCCCTTTCTGAGCCTCTTTTCCAGTACTTATGGCGTCTTAAGTTGTACTCACTTTATGTGCATAAGCATCTTCTATCTTTTCCTGAGTTTCTGCACTCCTGAAAGATGGGGAATACTTACTTCTCTTAGTGTTTCTCTCAAAGGCAACTACAGTACCTTAAACATAGGAGTTAAATAGATATTGAGTGAAATGAATATATATCTTTGTCAAACAACTCCTTGGGAAGAGCACATAGAGTTTCTGGACTGACAGTTACTGTGTTGCTAGAGTACTGACATCCTATGTACCTATGTAAATGGGGCTGCCTTCAACTTTAGAGTTCAGCATTCATCTTATTAAATATTAAAATGAGCTCTTTGTACTTTTTTTTTTACTGTCATTTAACTGCACTATAAAGTTATTTTATAATGTCAGAGAAAGTGCGAAGTGTTCAAGACATCACAAGACTACCACGGGTCTTAGAATACAGAGGCATTTAGATTTTAAGATCAGAATTAAATTAACTATGGAGATAGAGTAGCCAAAGCACTTTTCACATTGGCTGGCCCCCTGAAGAATTTTCTACTCTCATTTCTTTTTCTGAGTTACTATATATTCAGTTTTTGCATTTTGCACATGTACACAATATAACAGAATTGCTAAAGAATCCAAGGAGGTGCACAGGCGTAGCAAGCTCATTGCTGAAACAGGACAATTAGGGACAGCAGGACACACGATTTTTCTGCATTTTATTTTCAAATATCTCTTAAACTGAATAATGTTCTAAACCTGATTGAACCTTCATATTCCCATTCTCAGATAACTTCTTTCTGCCTACTCTTCTCCAGTTTCTCTTCTTACCAGGTCATCAGGCAGGCAGTTGCAAATATAATATTGCTCTCGTCATCCATATGCTAAGGATTGTAAAGGGCTGCAGCCCACCATCAATCTTGGATCTTAAGTTGTCACATCAACAACTCACCCACCTCACTCCCCACCATGACCTTTCTTCTTTGCCACACACATATCTACCAAGTCTCCTCTGAGGGTACTCAGTTAAGTCAAGGGCTTCTTCATACTTCACAAATCTTAGCTATTTTCTTATCTTCAACTGTGTTCACACTCTTCCCATACGTTGGCATGCTCGTCCATTCAATTCGCTTCCACAGACATTTATCAAGTACTTACTATTTCCTAGAGACTGTGTTAAGAAATAGACAGGCAAAATATAAATATGCCACAGTTGCCTTTAAGGATATTTCATTCTTTTAATCTTTTTTTGTCAATACTTTTGTCTTTTCTTTAATGCTACTTAAGATGCTTCTGAGACAAAAAATTTTTACCTCACCTGATGCTGCTTATTCTTTTACACCATATATTTTCTTTCTCCATATTCCACAATTCATTAATTATACTATGTCATCTCTAATTTCTTAGGACAGATTTTATCTAGGAAATGCTTTGACAGTGCTAGAACTGATACTAATATTCACATATCCTAAAATAACATCATTTACTAGAGTATACACAAAGCATCACGTTTACATTCTGAAACAGACTCAATAGGAGATAGACATCTACATCTATATCATCTATATCAAGTAAATATATATAATATGAAGTTCTAGAAAAGACAATAACCTATCGTGAAAACCCTAAGAGTTGTTGCTTCTAGAAGATGGAGACAGGGATTGACTGGGAAAGAGGGAACTACCACCCATAGACACAAAGCCAGGGAGCAAGCAGACATGAGTCTATTTGGAGCCAGTAGACAGGAGGGCGATGAGTCCTGATGAAGCACTTATGGACAAAATGTAGTTCACTGTGGGGTTGAAGTTCTTCAGTATGAAGAAGGAAGCAACAATGACCAAGACCAGGAACAGAGTGTTGTTATAGAAGATGGAAAATGTTGTAGCTTCATAATCAGCAACTTCATTCTTCTTCCACAGGATTCTTTCATCTTTCTCCTTCCGAGACATCTTTCTATTATCAGCTTCAGAAAGTTTTCGAGTCACTTCTTTGGAAACAGCATCCTCCCTCTTCAGTGCTACCTTATGCTTGAGAACAAATTTCACATTCTTGTATGCAAAGGGTATCAAATATGTGCTTACTAGGGTCATCACACTATACAAAACAGCAGACTGAATAAGATCCATATGCCATATTCGCCAGTATAACCATAAGGTAATGTTCTGTATTTCAATAGGCATTTGTGTTATTCAGGTATATACATTTGTCTAAGCTCATTGAACATATATGATTTTGTACATTTCGTTGTATGCACATTTTACCTTTAGTCTGTCTCTGATTTGTGTTTATTTCTTAGCTGTTACATACTTTTCCTCTAGTTCCTTTTATTAAATTTTTAGGCAAATCTATCCTTAGGCATTTTACAATTTAAAAGATGACTGTATTTTTCATGTATTATTATTTTTCTCCCTGTTTAGTCAACTCATTTCCCATTCCTTCCCCACTGTTCCTGTTCTAAGTTTTTAAATTTCTAATTTACAGTGTTTTTTTCTTCCATAATATTTGCAAATGATTGTTTGACGTTAATTCAGATTGGGTTATATTAGGTATTTTTTTCTGCTTCATGAATAGTATTTATTAGGGGCAGAATTTTCATCAGCTGAAATGAAATGTTATGCTTCTAAATTTCTACTTTCTTCTTAAAAATTTATGTGAATGTCACCTGTCATATCTTTGCTTTTTTTCATGTGCTAATATAATTATTAACCTTTGAGAAATAGAGGAAGAAAACTAGGTTTCTTAGTTCAAAGATATTTTACTTCTTTTGACATGGTGAAAAATTATAGTTTCTTTAACCAATGTTTTACTTGTTTTGTTGGGAAAAACTTTGTGTTGTCTGATTTTGTGGCCCTCTTCTTGTTTTAACAGGAATATTCATTTCCCCTTTTGCTTCCTTTTTTTTTTCTTCCTTTCCCTCTAAGTCACCAAGGATACCATCTTCCCAACATTTGTATTTACTTGGAAGTGGTGCCATTCGGAAACTCCTGCCTTGGGCTCCATTGATTTTCAAGTCCCTTCCTTTAAATTCCCCATTAGTCACCTGCAAGAGCTCAAACTAACTCTCAGTATTTTCTTACTTTGAGTGGCACTTGGTTTTTGCGTGATTTTTATCTGTATTTTATCATCCCCATTCTCCCTACCCTACATCCCTCATCAATATTCCCATCTTGCCCTCACCTCTGCTTGTCTCCCATTGGGTATAGGGTCCAGATACAATTATTTTTTCCTAATCTCAAGTGTTTATTTTCCTATTTATAGGTAATTTAAAATCTATTTCCTAGTTACATTTAAGTTACAGGTTATGAGTGAATTTTCTTTTCCTGACAATCAGTTTGATTTTTTTGGAGGATATGTGGGGAGATTTAGATTTAGAATATTCCATTTTCCTGTGAAAACATGGAAATATTTGGAATTTCTTTTCTAAAATCCAGATAATTTACATTAAATCCCACAGTGAAAAACACTGCAAGACAGAGTCTTTCTGTAAGCTCATTTTACTCTGCATCTGAAAGTAATGGATTTCAGAGCTGTGTAATTCAGAACTATATTCCCCAAAGTACAGACTGTTAGGAAAAGGCGACATTTGGGAACTTCAGACTATCTTGTTGTATAATTGGTAATGAAATAATGGTACCCAGATTAAGCGGAATTTTCTGCTATACTGAGTGTATGAAACCCAATTAGTCAATTTTTTATCATTAGTAGAATCCAGTTTCCCAAAACAGGTATATATATATGGATGAAAGCAACTCCACGGGTGGTCCAGTAACTGAAAAGGGAAACTACAACCACTGAACCAGCAGAAATTGCCAACTGATAGGTTAAAAAAAAAGTGAAATATCACTAATGTCATATGGTTCAACTTAGCACATATTCTGTCTGGGGTAAATAAAAAATTACTTTCAAACAATTGTTTTGGTAGTTAGCATGAGGGCTGGAGCATGAATAAAGATTTCACACTAGGCAGTTTCACAGATGGTATAAAATTGCTCTCACAACATAAATGAAAAAATTTTGCTAATATTAAGCAAATTCGGGTTAAGATGCAACCCTGATAAACTTATCAAAATGTGGGTACTTAACAATCACCTCCTGGTCCTCCTTAGAGAGGGACATATCAAGTAGACAACTTCCTAGACTGATTTCTAATGCTATTAAACTTGAAGATGCTATTAAATCTAATTAGTATTCTTCCATGGCTTTATCTATCTAAATATATTTGTTGGAAGCTTAATATTTACTAAGCATAATACAACGTTTTGGAATCCAGCAAAGAAAACACACGAAGCTTATTCTAAAAAAATACAGAGCCCTATTCAACCCATAATAATTATGCTATCCACCTTTTGTTAAAGCTGGGAAAATTTGGGGAGGGAGTCAATGTTAGGAATAATATGAAAAATTCAAAGGTGAGATGACTGTACAGGGATGTAACATGGAGCTGTACGTTTTACAATGTTACAGAGGTACTGAACAAGGAAGCACAAATGCTCTGGCATGATGTTGTGCCCCTCTGGAAGAGACTCATTTTCCAATTTTTACAAAAGTGTACAATGGGTGAGCAGAGTCCATTAAAATGAGAGATAAGGTGGAAATGGCTAGTAGGTAGTTGCTCAAAACAGCTTCTGAAAACCACTTTGAAAGCCCAAGGCGATTCATCTCCATCATTCTGACCCCCGTCCACACAAGAAAAGGGCAAAAAGATCTTACCACCTCTGAGTCAAGCTTTTGGGTGGTGCTCACATTTGTAACTGCAGATACAATTCACTTTAAATGGCAAGAGTCCATAAAAGATCATCTACTTAACACAATTCTTTGAAGAATCAAAGACGTAGAGCAGTGATACTTTTCAAAGACATATGAAATACTTAAGCATTTTGAGGGTAGGACAACTTTTGCTGCAGTAACAAACAATCCCCAAACCCCAAATGCTTAGAATGATGAAAATTTCTTGCTCACCCTATACATCTGACAAAAGGCTATACTTAAGAGTCTTTCAGGAACTCAGGCTGAAGAAGGCTATATCCTTGTAGCAGGAAGAAGGGAAGAAGGGTATACTGTCTTTCAGAGCTTTCATGTAGAAGTAATGCATATTATTTCTCATTTTTTCACTGTCAAAGCAAAGGGGTTAGAGTTTAATCCTATGTGTACAGAAATAGAGCTGTCATATTTATGAAAAGCCTTAAGGACTACTATACCAGGTTAAGGAAGGAAATGTGGGTACCACACAAATTAACTACACATTATTTAAATTATATATACTCACTAAAAAATCTTCACTATATTAATATATATAGAAAGTGACTATCTTCCCGCTGGGTTATAAAGTTACAATAGCTATGATAACAAAACACCATTTGATAATAGATGAATTTTTTTTTAAAAGGTTTTGACATGGAGACTACAAATCACATAAAAGCTTGTATTATTTATTATATTTTCTATTGAAAGGAGACAGGGGAAAAAAAGCATAACCAGTATTTTTCCTCTACTCTATATAGCTTATTCTAAAGACCTATGCTATGGTCTTTATTGGAAACACTAAAATGAAGGCTTTTTACATTTTATGGCATTCGAGTCCATCTTTTCGGTTTAGTATATAGAATAGTTGCAGCAGGCACTGTCTTTTGCATAACCAATAGTCACTTTCTCTTCCCTTTCTGGTAGAATACTGACTTGTTTCAGTATCCACTCTGCCCACGTAAGATTTGTGAGAAAATGCTAATTCATCAAATTTAATCATTGTCATGCTATTCCCTTGCCCGTTATATTCAGAGGTGGATTTATCACTTTTCTGGTCAATGACTAATGAGGGATAGTCTGAAGGAAAACTTTCTTCACTTTAAAAAATAACAAGACAGTAATTTTTCTTGCTGGATATTGTCAAGTCTGTATGGCATGCCTGGAAATGCAGCAGCCATTTTATGACGATGAAAGAAAAGGCTCAGGAAAAATGGGCTGAGGAACTAGGAGGGCCCTAAAATTCCTGAGCTCCATCTTTTGTTATACAAGATTAAAAAAAAATTCCCCAATTCTTTAAGCCAGTGCTTCTTAAAATGCTAGTTTGAAACAAGATAAAGAGCTATTCCAGAATGTGTATCAACCCTTTCTTTCATTAAGGGTTTGTCTGCAAATAAAAAAAAATATCAGATGGACTAAACAGTGATGCAATAATTGAGGTACATTTTGGTGCAAACTTAAACTCATTTTTTTCAACAACTGGATTATTTCAATACATTTATATTTGGTGGGAGAACCAATTTCCAATTATCAAGGAAAAATTCATTTTTACTAGTAAAGCATGGAAACACATTTTGGTGTGTAAGAGGCCTAGAATTTGTTCTTTTTAGGTAATTTTTATCATTCTTGGCTTCTGATTATTGAAAGGATTAATAGAATAGAGTGTTCATGGATCATCAACTAAATTATAGATGCAGGATACATGAAGAAGTTTCTCTGGGCTCAGAAAGACCACAAGCTGGTATGGAAGGTAGATGAGCAAATCACCAATTACAGTACCTGCTGAATTACAAGGCTGTTTATAAGGTGTTAGATATTTATGTGGAGTGTTACAGATAATGAGGAGAAATCAGCAAGGCTGGATGTGGAGGCTCCTCCCTCAAAGGAGGAGCGATTGTGGGCAGGAGTAAGAGACCCACCTGGGCAATACAGCAGGACTCATCTCAAAAAATAAAAATATTAGCCAGGGATGGTGACAAGCACCTGTAGCCCCTACTACTCTGGAGGCTGAGGCAAGAGGATCCCCTGGAGGATGGCAGCCAGCTATGATTGTGCCACTGTACTCCAGCCTGTGACAAATTGAGACCCTATCTATTAAAAAAATTAAAAAGGCGAGGCTTTATTATTTTTGGGGAATGGCCACAAAAAGAAAGGCGGCACCTGAGCTAAATTAAGACATGGAGGTGGTACATAAAATTGTGATATGACTGGGATGAGGCTGAAACTATAGGGAAGTGACCGAATGTCATGGGGAGGTGTTTTACAGTGAGTAAAATGATGACTTGCATTTTAGCACTATCAATCATTCTGGCATCACTTTTGGAGACACAGTATCTATAGCACAGACGACCAATCTATTAACTATTGCAGAACTGCTCTGTGATCTCTAACTTACACAATGCCCATTGTACTTCACTCACCTCACTTGTTTCAGTTAAGCACTCTACACTAGAAGCCTAAGGAAATATGTCTCAATTTAGACATATTTTCATTTTTTTTCTTTTTTTTGTGGAGATGGAGTCTTCCTGTCACTTAGGCTGGAGTGCAGTGGTGCGACCTCTGCTCACTCCAACCTCAGCCTCTTGAGTAGCTGGGATTACAGGCACCCGCCACTACACCCTGCTAAATTTTTTATTTATAGTAGAGACAGGGTTTCACCATGTTGGCCAGGCTGGTCTCCAAATGCTGACCCCATGATTCGCCTGCCTCGGCTTCCCAATGTGCTAGGATTACAGGCGTGAGCCAGCGTGCCCAGCCTATATTTTCATTTTTAATCTTCACAACTGCACTAAATTAGATATTGTCTGACGTATTAGGAAAGTAAGGTACAGATTGGCGAAGATGAGAAACATACGGCTTTGAATCTAGCCAAGTCTTAGTTCTGAGCCCACACTCTTAACGCCTATGGTCTCTGCAGCAAAACCTAAGACATTTTGAATTACTTCCTTTTTGTGGCCGTTGCTTAATTATGAAAGCAATGACAGTGGCTTCCCTTGAAAACAAATCCTGGATTCTGATCAAAATTCCTATTTCGGTATTCTGGTGAGTTAGGGAAGCAACTGCAAAATGTACAAACTTTTTACTTGGTCCTGATTAGTTTCACATGGGCATTTGTGGGTTCATCCAGTCTAATTTTTTTTCCTAGAATCTGGACTTTTATTGAGACCTCCTAGTTTTAAATATTGGCTTGAATTGAACCAGTTTAGAGAAATAGAAAAACTACTGTTACGGTTAATTTTGTGTCAACTTGGCAAGGTCACAGTGTGCTCAAATATTTGGATCAATAATCCTGTAGATATTTTTATGAAGGTGTTTCTTGAATCATTATGAATTTATCATTTAAGTCAGTGGACTTTGAGTAAAGCTGATCCTCTTTATCATGTGGCCAAGCTTCTTGAATTAGTTGAAAACCTTAATGAACAAAGACTGACCTGCCCCAAGGAGGAATTCTGCCAGCAGACTGCTTTTGCTGTGTCTCCAGCGCGCTGGCATACCCATATTTTCAACCCACCAAGCCGCCAGAATTGGAAAAGACAACTTTACATTTTTCTATATGCATCCTCTCAATCTGTTTGTCTAGAGAATCCTAATACAGAAACTAAGCAGTTATACAGCCTCTATCACTTATAATAAACTCATGCACTTAACAGTCAGCCTGCTGAAGCCTTTTTATGGGGATGGCACAATCTCTATTACGAGACAGGCAGGGGAAGTTTTCTCTCATGTATATCCCTCATACTGTTCTACCTAGACGTGGCTACCCAAAACTATTACTATTGATTCCTAATATATTTTAACCTCCTCTCCAAAAAATTCGTATTCATTTAGGACTTGTGAGAAGTTTTTTATATAACTTATTGGACCTCAACAATCCAATGAGGTAAGCCTTATAATTCCTAGGAAAACCAAAATCATTTAATGAACCTTAAACTCTTACTCTTGTTTCTACTTTTTTTTTTGAGACAGAGTCTCACTCTGTCACCAGGCTGGAGTGCAGCAGCGGGATCTCAGCTCACTGCAACCTCCGCCTCCCAGGTTCAAGTGATTCTCCTGCCTCTGCCTCCTGAGTAGCTGGGACTACAGCTGCGTGCCACCACGTCCAGCTAATTTTTTTGTATTTTTAGTAGAGATGGAGTTTCACCATTTTGGCCGGGATGATCTGGATCTATTGACCTCGTGATCCCCCTGCTTAGGCCTCCCAAAGTGCTGGGATTACAGGTGTGAACCACTGCACCCGGCCACTTGTACTTTTTCCAAAGATAAAAAATCTTTACATTCCATACGAGGAACTCTCTCAATACAGGATACCTGATTGACCACTGAATAATCAAAAAACAATGACACACATGTACAGGGGATATCTAAGCAAAGTCATATAAAGTAGTTGTCAGGTGACTGTTGAAGAGCCTAAAGTGAGGCACTAGAAGAGAAACAGAAAAATAAAAATGTAAGGTTTTAGCAGATCAGTACTGTACAGAAGGGCCATGTAAGAAATCCTATGACATAGTGGGGAATGGCCTAGGCAGCTATTTTCTTCAATGAAGGGATGTAGAACCACTCAGAGCAATTTTTCAAAAATCCAGAAATACATTTTTATGGAAATACTGTTTTTTTGAATGTTGGTTTAAAAACAGAGCACCACCCTTTTACCAAAGTCTGGAGGCCATACAGACTATCAGTTTGCAGTCTGCTTTATAGGATTTTAACACCAGTGGGATTACAACAGTGAGCAGATGAAAATATTCAGTTGCTGATTACTGTCCCACATCTTATGAAAAGCCCTACAATGTAATGATTTCTCATTTTAAATGGCAAGCAGCATTTCACTACTTATAAATTCAATTCACATATACAATTAGTAATCAGAACTACCTTTTATCCCTTTTCTACTATATTATATGACAGTAAAAGCACCAGAATAAACCAGGAATATTTCCTACACTACATATTACATGGTATTATATTCCATTTCAAATATTCTTTTATTCATGCTAAATAAGACTCATACTGGTCACCAGAACACTTACTGAGGCAAACATTTCTGTTTTAGGTTACAGGTCGAGAAGAAAATAAAAATGAAACTCCTAAGTATGTGATTAACCAGAACTTCAATTTGAATAAACTAAGAGTTTTAGTAATGATTAATCATTGGAAAAAAATTTTTACCATATCAAAGTAAAGAGCAAGAGCAAAAGTATTCTTTCCTCCAAGTTAATGACCAAAAAAAAAAAAAAAAATTACAGGAAAAACTAAGATCAATTTGTATTTCTCTTAATATAACACTAAGTTTAACACCATTAAATAATCTAAATCACGAAGAGTAATACTTAAATATTACCCAAATAATAAAGTAGGCAAATAGAAAAGAGGCATTAAGTATTCATGTCATAAGTTTATTTACACACATATCTAGTATGCCATGTGAGTTTGATCCATTTTCCAGAGACTGCACCTCTTAAAATGCTCATGTCTGCAAAATAAAAACAAAAATTAATGGCATTTTAAAAATCCCATTCACGTAACAGAAATTATGTAGTTTCATAAAAATATTTCCTGTCAGTTTGAGTGGTACATCAGAAAGCGTTTACAGTATCATGACATCATTCATACTGATTTGCTTCATCACATGCACCGAAACCCTTCCACATTAATAGCTTCGATAAGTTATCCCCCCTCCAAACTATGACAGTCTTTCCAATCATACCAGTGTTCTCTAGTATTACTCTGAGAAAATTTGATCACAATTAATCTAAATATTTTATCCACACACAGGAAATCTAACTTCCCAATATGAAAAACTCCTTTGAGCATGCATTAACACATCCCCTTGACACAAGGCTTCTCAACCTCAGTACCACTGGTATTTTGCCCCCAAGTTGGTTTGATCAAAAATGTCTCACATTGTCAAACGCTCCATAGTGTTGTAAAATCACTCTCATGTAAAAGCCACTGCCTTAATGAGAGAAGTAAGTTCACAAGTTTGAGTTTCCCAACATTGCTGAGTTGGTGAGGCATAGATTTACAATTGCATCATTATCTGGGACTTATACATCAAGGAGCACTAGAAGGATTTTCTTTATCTTCACGGGTTTTTCGCAACTTAAGAATTGTCAGCCTAGATTTTAAGAACTGGGACCAGTGATCACTTTCTAAAAGGAATAGTGTTTTAAAAGACACAACCTCAGTTACTGTTCTAGTAACAATGTTCAAGATAGAATAACATTAATCAGCTTATCAGAGCTTTACTTGGTTAAAAGTGTGAGCTCTGGAACAAGAAACTGCCTGGGCAAAAGTCCGGGTCCATCATTACTAGCTATGAGATCTTGAACAACTCAACATCTTTGTGTCTCAGATGGGGTTACTATTATCCACCTCACAAGCTTGCCAGGGAATCACATGAGATAGTGATGTAAAGTGTACCTGGTAAGTAGTAGTATTCAATAAACACTGGCCATTATTGATTATTGAAATATCTGTATATAGGTTTACAGTCAATCTCTGCCAATGCCAGCCACATGTACACATAACCTCAGGCATCAGCCCTATACAACGATGCATTTGTGTGCATGTTCTGGGTGAAGCGGAAGAGACTCCTGAGGGGGAAGAGGCTCCTGAATAAAAGCACTGCTTAGAAAGATTAACTACCTGTTAAATGGATGAGCTGAAACATCCTTATTTTTTAAGCAGTTGGTGTCTTAATATTAAGAAGGGTGTAGCAAATGCAGATCCAAAGTACACACACATCATGGCTAGTAACCGCCACTTGTTTTCCACTGAAAACGGCAAATTCTGTTGGAAAAAGAAAGAAATAGAAAAAGAACCTCAGATCATCTGCTTAATAAATCAAAATACAAGTATAAAGGAAATGCTAGTTACGTGTTTTGTATCATCAGGTTATATATGACATAAATGCTAGTATCTTTGTAAATTTAACATTTATCGTTCAAATTCTATGATCTTCATCATACAGCATTAGAAGGTAAGAAATAATCTGGCTTTACTGAGCACTAGGCAATGGTCTTAAGGACTCATCAAATGGTGAGAAGTTTCTTATTTTAGAAAATCTAAAAAACTGTCCTAAGTAGTCACTTTAGAAGATACATGGCAATGTTAAGCGCAATACAAAGTTGTTTTTTTTCTTTTGGGATGAAATCCCACTCTGTCGCCCAGGCTGGAGTGCAGTGGCGCGATCTCTGCTCACTGCGACCTCCCTTCCGGGTTCAAGCGATTCTCCTGCCTCAGCCTCCCGAGTAGCTGGGAACACAGACACACCCCACTCCACCTGGCTAATTTTTTTGTACTTTTTAGTAGAGACAGTGTTTCACCATGTTGGCCAGGCTGGTCTCGAACTCCTGACATCAGGTGATTCGCCCGCCTCGGCCTCCTAAAGTGCTGGGATTACAGGCATGGGCCACCACACCCGGCCCAGAGTTTTTTTTTTTTTTTTTTTTTTTCCTTCATTGCGAAGCATCTTCTTTGTCCTTTACGACTAGGCCTCGTGTGGTCCTCCGAAGTTATTACTGCTAACTATCTGGTTTAAATTATTTACACCTGACGCCGGCCTTAACTGAGAAGGGTTAATACCTCTAACTCTGTCAACTAGTTTAAAAAGCTTGATCCATAACCACAGGCCCCGATTTCCTCATGATTTCCCCATGACCTTCATTTCGGGTCTGATGGCCTCCAATTCGGCTTTAAGCCACACAGCACCTGCATCCTCGGTTTTCCGGAGCCATCCCAGGGCTTTCTGCGGGGCGGGGGAGGGGGCGTCAGGCGGCCGACGGAGGCAGGGCTTCCGGATCTACCTGTCCATTCCTTTCGCTGCTACGCGCTGGGGTCCCCAGCTTCCTCACTGGCCCCTGAGGTAAGTGGAATGCTAGTGAGCGTCTCCGCCCGGTTCCTGGCTATCATCTCCGTCGCCACAGCCCAGAAGCGGCTTGCAGGTGAGCAAGTCACAGCCAAGCCCCCCCCCCCAACGAAGTCGAGCCCCTTACTAACCTTCCCAGGACCCTCCTCATAGTGGCTCCTACGGACCACAGAGGTTGTAAACCTCCGGATGCTCTGGCCCAACATAGTGCCGCTGGAAGCTCTGCGAAAGGGGCAGAGACCGAGGACGGAAGAAATGGCGGTACCTCACCAAAACCCTTTTTTCACGACCTTGTTCCCCTGTGCGCAAGGACCGAAAGGAAAGATGGGAAATGGGGCGGAGCCTTGAGGAAACGCGACACAGCGGAGAGCTCCATGAATTGTGGGAATTGTAGGTCAGATCATTGCGGCCCCTTATCGGCCCCGAAGGATTGTGGGAAATGTAGTTCCGCGCCAGGCTTAGGGCTAGAATTCTTGGGGCCTGTTACCGGAAATGATTTTATTGAATCAAGTGAAGCAGTTTCACCTGTGTACCCTAGTCTGTTGAACAGAACAATAAACCCATAAACCCATCCCTTTTCTTTTTTGCATAAAGTATACGCTAGGTGTCAATGATTTACAGGACTCTTGCTAATGCTGAGACATATGTGCTATGATCTTAGCTGAGGAAGCAAAGCATAAACATACGTAACCAAACAATATGCAGCACAAAGGACTTCAGAGAAAACTGAACTGAAGTGCTAAGGGAATAATCATTAACGATAAAGGGAACAGAATAGAACAGAATGAAGAACAAAGGGCAAAGAAAACTCAAATCTGATATGAGTACAGTATGTGTGGGGAGTAGAAGAGAAGAGCAGCCTCTGACACCTGGAGCTAGCCTGGACGAGGAACTGGTGTCGTTCAGATGAAGGCACTCAATTTCAGCAAGCATTAGCATCCAACAAGACCACTCTGACAGTGTTCATCAAGAAAAGAATATGATCACTGTGTAATCATACCTGAACAGAGATAAAACATTATCCAAGCCACAAAAATGACCAAACATCACCCTATCTGGTTTAATATGATGACTTCTGCTTCTTTACCAATTACAATCTTAGCCTTGGTCTAACCTTTCTTCCTGCTAAGATTTAGTAAGATAGCCAAAATTCGGGGGAAAAAAAATCCCAAATCCAATAAGCATTCTCTGATATTTTACAGAGAACCCTCAGACATCATAGTTCCTCACAGTATGTGGTCTCTCTTACTGCAATGAATAAAAACTCTGCTTGTCAATTACAGGTGTGCTTATGGTGGTCTTTGACTAGAAGTAGTCTTTGAGAAGAAACCAGTGATAAATGAACCTGGAAAAGTGGTGTTAGATTAGACTGTGAAAGACCCTGCTAACCTAAGTGTTAGGTTATTCATCTGTGGGAGAATGTATATTGCCTCACATGTCTCATTTATAGAGCATTAGGAAACAATTCAAATGAGACCTAAGGTTTGCTTTGAAAAGCAGGCATAACATATATGTTTTATTTTGTCTTCTTTTTTTTTTTTCAGTTTTTGGAAGAGAAAAACCATGCCCCCCTCAAAAAAAAAAAAAAAAACCACTTAAATTAATATTTTGTTTCAACAAGTAGCTTCTTTTTGAATAGGGATGCATGGATTATAACTGGTGTCCCCCAGCACCTAATTTATAGAAATTAGGTAACATTCATTTTTTTTTAAATATTCCATTTACTTCCTTTACGTATTAAAGGATTCTGATTTAACTGTAACTGAGAAACTTTTTCACACTTAATATTTCTGGATTATACTTTTTCAATGTAGCATAAGTAATGTTATCTGTGAATTTGGTTCATTGTTGCTTCTAATTCACATTAATTGAGTCTCCTCTGGGTATCTGGCTTTGAGTTAACTCTTTAAGGACCTGCAGGCCAGAGATTTTTCTGCCTTCTCATGAGCTTTGTGGTAAATTAAACATAAAAAAATTATGTTTACTCCTATATAAACATGGGTGGGGGATGGTCACACTCAAGTGGCATGTGAGTGAAGCTATCTTGGACCTTTCAGCCCAGCCCTGCTCTAGCTAAAAGTTGCTGAGTGACCACAGTCACCACTGTGTAGAGTAGAGTTGTCCAGTTGACCCCTACCCAAAATGTTGTTCTAGAGATTTGTGTGGTATAATAAAATGGTTGTTTTTTCAAGTCATTAAGTTTTTTATAGAGCAAGAAAGAAAGACCTAGAACTAACACAACTGCTCTATTTAAGGAAATTCGCCTTTCTTCTAGCTGCCCTGAGAACTGTATCATGTAAAATATTGTCTTAGCTTCAAATATATCTTTCTCTGAAGTCATGTTTCTGTGATAGCTCTTCAGCTATAATCAAGATGGATGTGCCAAACATGCCAAAACATTGAAAGTGTGAGAGGTAAAGTGGTTCCATTTGAAGTTGGTGTAGCAGCTGGCTTATTTTTGAGAGTGCTAGACACTCAGAAATGCACTTTGCAGCTTTTTGATGCTCCTGATGAGGTAGTAGGCAAATTGAAGTGGGATTCAAAGTGGCTGACATCACTTATTCTTGGTGTAAGGGTTATTGCCAAGTTTAAAATGAGGAAACTGAGACCAGCCTAGGAAAATTAAATGCCAATTTATTAAGCTCCTGGGCGAGGTTCCGTATTCTGGGAAAGGGAGGCCAGAGAAGTCGCGCTGGCTTCCCGGAACGAGGGGTTTTTATAGCTTTGGGAGAGCAAGGAGTGGCTGGGTGTTCTAATTGGCTGCAGGGGAGTGGGCTGGAGACGGGGTGGGCTGTTATTGGTGGGTAGGTTGTGGGGCGGGTTTTCCTAATGCAAGATCCAGCCAGGGTTGCATCAGCAGGTGCTGTACGGAGGGCTGTGTGCAGAGCTAGGTGCCGAGTGCAGAGTTTAGTGTTGAGTGCAGATTCTGGTGCGGAGTGCAGAGCCGGGTGTGGAGTGCAGACGTGGGTGTTGAGTGCAGAGGTTAGTGTTGAGTGCAGATCCTGGTGTGGAGTTTCCAGGCGCGGAGAAGGATGGGTGTGTCCGAGCTCCCTGAGGTAACCTGCCTTACATGCCGACCCTTTTGATGATATACGCTGCCGCTTCTTTCTGGCTACTTCCTGCTGAGTAGGGGTGGAGTGAGGGGAAGGGTTAGCTGGCTGGTGCCTCGGTTGGGAGTCGGACATATGGGTGAAGCAGCATCTGGTTTACGGCCACCCTGGAAATTTCCCTTATGCGGGCCTGTAAAAACCTGAGGAAAAAGGTAGTTGGCCTTGGATTTTAGGAACTCAGGTGTTATGGCTAATTGGCAGCCTGCGGGCTGGCAATCTGCTTGAGCAATGCATTGGGTTTTAGTGGTGGGGCCTTCCGTCCAGGATTCCTGAAAGTAGAACCACCAGACATAGTAGGAGTTGGATTTAAGAGGGGACACTAGAAGTATTGTTAGGAGGAGAATTTGAAGGGTTAGTAATCGACGGGGAGGGGCCGCGGGTGAGACGGAGGCGAGTGGGTCCCAAGGGCTTGGATCTCCATTGATCATTCTGGGGGGCCAGTTTGAGGTGGGACACATGATACCACGGGGTATGACCCAGGAGCTTGGCCTCCGTAGGGGTGGTTAGGATAACGACGTGGGGTCCTGACCACCTAGGCTGTGGAGATCCTGGTTTGAGCTCCCGGAGGAGAACACTGTTGCCTGGCTGGAGGAACGCTGTTGGATGGGGGTCCTCTGGTCCCGGGACAGTGGGGAGAGTGCGATCCGCGTGTTCCCTGAGTAAGTGGCAGAGGAGAGAGAGGTAGGGGATGTAGGAGGCTAGAGGAGATGGTTGTACGGGGAGATTATGAAAGACCAGGAAAGGCCGTCTGTATAGCAATTCAAAAGGGCTGAGGCCCACTGGCCCCCTTGGGGTGGCTCGGACCCAGGCCAGGGCAAGGGGCAGGAGTGTGGGCCAAGAGACTTTTACCTCGATGGTGAGTTAGGCTAAATGGTCTTTGAGGATGCCGTGAGCCCATTCCACTTTACCCGATGACTGAGGGTGGTAGGGGATGTATAGTTTCCAGGAGATGTTGAGAGACTCGGCGACCAGCTGGACCACCTGAGCTGTAAACGCTGGACCGTTGTCTGACTGGATGTTTGCAGGTAAGCCGAAATGAGGGATGATTTCCTGAATTAAGAGGGAGGCCACCATGTCCGCGGTTTCCCTGAAGGTGGAAAAGGCTTCAATCCATCCAGAAAAGGTATCTACAAAGGTTAGCAGGTAGCAGTTTCTTGTGAGTGGCCATATGAGTAAAATCAATTTGCCAGTCTTGGGCTGGCAGGTTGCCGCGCATTTTGGTGGGTAGGAAACTGTGGCTTTAAGCTTCCCCGAGGCAAGACCCCAGAGCAAGCAACACAAGCTTTGTGTACCTGCTCAATTGTTTGTTGTAGACCTGGTGAGAGAAAGAGGGACTGCACAAAGTGATATAACGCCTTGGGCCCAATATGTAAGGATTGGTGGGTTTCAGCATTAATTTTATGGGCCTGTCCCCGGGGAAGGGCGATTTTGTTGTTTAAGAAGATCCAGCCCTGATTAGAGTCGATTCCCCCTCTTAATATGAGGGCCTGTTTTTCTGATGGTGAGTAAACTGGAGCTGTGGCCGTGGTAAGGAACAGGATTAGAGTAGAGGCTAGCCTGGTACTGGTTAAGGATTTTGCTGTCGCGTCTGCCCTTGCATTGCCCTGGGAAACGGCATCCTGCTGGGCCTGGTGCCCTCGTCAGTGGATGACAGCAACCTCTTTGGGCAGTGACAGAGCTTGCAGGAGACTAGAGATTTGGGTAGCATTGATTATGGGGGACCCTTTTGTAGTAAGGAATCCCCGCTCTCTCCAGAGGGCAGAATGGCAGTGGGTGATAAGAAAAGCATACTTTGAGTCAGTATAGATATTTGCTCAATTTTCCTGTGCTAGCGTGAGAGCTTGGGTTAAGGCCATGAGTTCTGCCTTTTGTGATGTGGTTCCATCAGGGAGGCGGCGTGCCTCGATGGTGGCTGAATCTGTAACTACTGCATAGGCTGCTTTTTGCCGCCCCTCTGCTGTCACTATCGAACTTTCATCTACATAAAAGGTAAGGTCTGGGTTGGACAGCGGAAGGTCAGATAGGCCCTCCTGGGGTTTAGCAAGTGCCTCTATTAGTTCAAGACAGGAATGGGCTGGGGAGGGGGAATGGGATGGAAGGGGAAGCAAAGTAGCCGGGTTGAGTGGAGAAGTAGGATGAAGGCTGACTGAAGGATTTTCAATGAAGAGTAGATGGAACTCCTGTAGGTGAGAGGGTCCTAGGTGAGTGAGAGATTTGTGAGAGAGAAGGTCAGTTGGCTGATGGGGGGAGAACACTGAGATGGGCTGGCCCAAGGTAAGTTTTAGGGATTCCTTGGTGAGTTCTGTTGCCGCTCCCAGGGCCCGCAGGCAAGGTTGACACCCCCTGACCATGGGGTCGAGCTGTTTTGATAAGTAGGCTACCAGATGATACACGGGGCCCAGGGGTTGGGTTAAGACCCCAACCACAATTCCCTGTTTTTTGTCAGTGAACAAGTGGAAGGGGCGGTTGAGATCTGGTAGTTGGAGCAGGGGGGCTGTGGACAAGGCATTTTGTAGGGTTTTAAAAGCCTGCTTCACTACCCCAGGATGGGAGAGGGGTCCCGTGGGTGTTTCCTTAGCAGCTGTATACAGAGGTTTAGCTAGAGAAGCAAAATTAGGTATCCAGTGGCAGAAGAACCCTACAAACCCCAAAAAGTAGAGAATTTGGTCAGCTGTCTCAGGAGGCTGCAGCGAGAGGAGTGCCTTTTGGCGATTTGTTGTTAAGCTTTCAGTTGTAGGGGTGAGGCGAATGCCTAAGTAGACTACCGAGGTGACTGACAACTGCGCCTTGGAGGGAGATACCTGGTACCCTTGAGATCCCAGAAAGTTAAGGAGAGTGGCGGTATGCTGTTGAGACAGAGAGAGGGAAGGGCTACAAAGTACCAGGTCATGCACATACTGACGAAGGAGACTGGGTTGAAGGGGGCAGGAGCTAAGGTCAGCTGCTAAGGCTTGCCTGAAAATATGGGGGCTGTCTCTGAATCCCTGGGGCAGGACTGTCCAGGTGAGCTGTTGTGACAGGTTGGTGTCTGGATCGGTCCAGGTGAAGGCAAAGAGAAAGTAAGACTCAGGGTGTAGGGGAATGGTAAAGAAGGCATCCTTGAGGTCAAGGACCATAAAATGGGAGATAGTGGAGGGTATGTTGGATAATAGGGTGTATGGGTTGGGGACTACAGGGTGGAGGGGTACCACTGCCTCGTTGATAAGGCGTAGGTCCTGAACTAGGTGGTATTTCCTGGACGACTTCTGGACTGGCAAGATAGGAGTGTTACAAGGGGAACTGGTGGGGATAAGGAGTCCCTGGGCTAGGATTCGGGTAATGATAGGCTTTAGGCCCTGGTGGTGGGTTTTTGAGATAGGAAACTGGGGATGTGAGGGAAAGTGGGTAGGATTTTTTGGAAGTATTTTAACTGGTGTGTGATGTCTGGCTACTACAGGCTTGGAGGGTGTCCCATACTAAGGGATTAACTAACTCAGGAGGAATAGGGGGTTTAGGCGAAGGGTTAAGACAGGGCATGGTGTTGGTTAAGAGTGGTAAGAGGAGGTGGACTGGTGATGGGCTTGAGTGTGGGGGGCCAGTGAGTTGGAGAGTGGCCCCCACAGTTTGGAGAATATCTTGTCCTAAAAGGGGGACTGGGCATGAGGGCATGATTAAAAAGGAGTGGGAAAAAAGGTGTCCTTTGAGGACACAGGCTAAAGGATGAGTTTGATTAGGACAGGAAGGCTTCCCATTAATTCCCATGACTAAGACCTGGGAAAGTATGCTAGGTCCTGAGTAGGAAGGCAATACAGAGTAGGTAGCCCCCGTATTTACTAAGAAGGAAATGGACTTACCCACTACCTGTAGCGTTACCCTGGGCTTGGCAAGGGTGATGGGGGTCCTTGAGTCCGGGCTGCATCAGTCGTCCAGAAGGCTGAGGAGTTTAAGCAAAGGGACTGCTTCCTGTGGACCGGCTTGTCCCTCACATAGAGGTGTGGGGGGTGAGCCTGTAGTCTGGGACAGGCAGTCAACCTTCCAGTGTCCAGTGTGCTTGCAGCTTGGGCAGGGTCCGGGAGGTGGATGAGGACTGGGGCACTGCTGCGCCCAGTATCCCTCTTGGCCACTTTTGAAACAGGGCCCAGGCAGGACCTTTGAAGAATTTTGCGGGGGGGGATTTTGATGGATCCCCTCCACTGGACAATGGACCCCCCTCCACCGGATGCTCGGTGGACTGCCAGCCTCAGGGCTGATACAAGAGCTTGGGTTTGGAGGCTTACCTTTTGCTGTAAACGGGCCTGGCGGGTGGCCTCAGCCTTTTCCTCTTGGCCATTAAAAACATTAAATGCCATGTTTACCAGGTCCTGTATGGGAGTTTGGGGGCCTTTTTCAGCTTTTTTAAGTTTCCTCCTTATATCAGCCACTGACTGTGAGATAAAGTGGGTGGCTAGGACTGTAGCCCCTGCTAAGGAGGCCAGATCCAGCCAGGTATGGAAGATCATAGCATTAGTTAATCAGTCAAGGAAGGCATCTGGGTTTTCATCAGTACCCTGAGTTATTTCCCTTAACTTTTCATAATTAACCACCTTTTGAGCTGTGCTCTGCATGCCTGCTAGGAGGTACTGTAGCATTTGGTCCCGGTGGCGGTGGCTATCTTGACCAGCTTGATAGTCCCAAGTAGGGTTGGCCTTGGGGACCGCCGCCGCGCCTACCGGCATTTGATGGTTTGTGAGATGTACCTGATCAGCATGTGTTCGGGCCACTGCAAGAATGTGGTCATGCTCATCTGGAGTAAGGGTGGAGGACAGGATTATATAGGTGTCATACAAGGTAAAGTTGTACGCCTGGGTGAGGTAACGAAATTCTTTGGTGTAAGCATAGGATTGGTGGAGAATGACCCTAGGCGTTTTTCAATGGCTGATAGATCGGAGAGGGAGAAGGGAACATGCACTTGGACAACGCCCTCCGCTCCAGCCACCTCACAGAGAGGACAAAGGAGAGAGATTTCATCATTGGAAGCGCAGTGCGAGCGAGTGTGAGCACTAACAGGAGAGGTCAGGTTGGAACTCAGAAGAGGAGGAGCAGGAGGGGGTTGGGGGCCTGCATAAGGCTGCGGATTAGTGGGTCGGGCAGGGGGTAGGGAGTGCTCTTTAGCCAGATTGGGATCAGAGGAGGAGGAGGAGTGGGTTGGCAAAGGGGCTGAATGGAATGTGGGGGAGTTTTTTGCTAGGAGTACCTGGGCAGTATTGCAGGAGGAGCAGAGGTCGGGGTGGGAGTGGAGATGCCAGAAGCCTGAATGTAGGGAGCATCAACCCACTTGCTGTTCCTTTGGCAAAAATTGTCTAAGTCTGTTAGGATATTAAAGTTGAGTGCCCTTTAGAGGCCACTTGGACTGGTTGTCTAAAGGATATTGTGGCCAGGCCATGGTGGAGAGGAAGAGTAGCCTTTTCTTTTTTATAGAGAGACCCAGTATGGGTTGATTTTTGGCTAGGCATCCTAGTGGCAACTTGGGGTCTGGGTGAGATTTCTGATTACCCATATTTCTGTTTTTTTTTTTTTTTTTTTTTTTTT